>CAUYQV010184544.1:0-13598 GCA_963574575.1 Galagoides demidoff
TGACAAGGGAACATATCTCAAAACTGATGTATCAGCTATGTAGCTAGCTGTAGAGCTTGCAACTTACTAGCAACAGCTGCCCAATGCCATGTGAAGTAACAAGACTGGTTTTTGGTTTTTTTCCCTTCAATTTTAATGTTATGTGTAATGTATTTAAACCCTTATTTAAATAAAACTTGTTTTCAGAAAAAAAAAAATATATAATTGGCTAGGATACCAGATATTCTTTCAAAAGAAACCTGGGCTGATAGCATCATGTTGAATCCTGAGCATTAAGCCTTGGAAAATGTAACATACTGAGTACTCAAAAGCTTCCTGGGCAGGGCCCTCAGCACTTCGGGCTGTGAGCAAGCTGGGCACCCCACTCACCTTGTCCTGTCTGTCCAGCGCACACCCCTCCTGGATGAGTGCCGCGATGACCTCCGTGTTCCCCACCACCGTGGCTCGGTGCAAGGCAGTCTGGTTTCCCTAAAAAGTGGTGGGAAGGCAGAAACAGCAATCAGCTTTCCCCAACATCCTCCACCTGGACACAGGGACCCTCCGTCCCCACATGGAGCAGGTGGTTACCCACAGAAGAGCCTGGTTAATATGGGCAAGGCAGATTTTGTGGTCGTGTTAGTAGACAGTGCACCCCAGCAAAGCAATTTTGGGTGGACCATAAGCCAACAGCAGGAATGGCTCTCAGCCACAGAGCTGACCTCTGAAAGAAGGGACATGATTGTCACAGGAATGAAGTGCAGGTCTGACAGCCAAGTTGTGTGTTCTAGGCAATGAAACCCGTAATGCTTGGAATGCTTACAACCCAGAGAGGCTGGTAGAATTACTCTCCAATTATGTCACTTAGTAGCACTCCTGATTTGATGACAGCCATGTAATTTGTTATTGACTTGTCCTAACCAAGAGCAACATAAGGAGGGTCAGATGTCGTTGTTCACGTCTGTAATCCCAGTACTCTGGGAGGCCAAGGTGGGTGGATTGCATAAGCTCTGGAGTTCAAGACCAGCCTGAGCCAGACTGAGATCCTGTCTATAAAAACAGCCGGGTGTTGTGGCAGGTGCCTGCAGTCCCAGCTACTTGGGAAGCTGAGGCAAGAGAATCGCTTGAGCCCAAGAGTTTGAGGTTGCTGTGAGCTATGACTCCACAGAACTCTACCAGTGGGTGACAAAGTGAGACTATTTCCAAAAAACAAAAAAACAAAGGCTGCAAGAGCAACATAAGGGTTTGCTCTGTTTTATCCAAGGACTCAGGGACTGCCGCCTATCCTGGTCCTTACTGATTTATGCTGTATTCTGACCCATTTTCTCTGCGATCAGATTCCTGGGACTGGAGACCATTTTTCTCCTTGAGGCACCAAAGAGAACTTGACTCTTCCCTTAATTGAGCTCAAGAGGGGGACGAAACACTCCCAAAGGTCAGAGGTCAACACTGTATGGAGATAGTGCTCTGCAGCGGGGACACATCTGGTCTTTATGTGGCTCAGCAAGTTAAACCTCAGCAAATCAAGTTGGGCCCATGGTCCAAGCTTGAAAGGAGGCTGGTGAGGAGCGTGGAGGTTTCTGGTGGAAAGAAGTGAGCATAGGCCCGGGGCTCACAAGGCTGGGTTGGCACAGCTCTAGGGGATACCTGCCCCCTGGATGGGCCTTGGCTTCCTTATCTGGGAAAGACCCCAGGCTCCCTCTTTCCAGTCTTAGAGCCTGTGGTTTGGGTGGTGAGAGTTTTATACATATGAAATTTCCTGGGAGAGCACCAGGGGGACACCCTAGGGCATCTCTGATCCTTAGCCCAAGAGAGGAAAGAGAGATCATGTAAGACAGGAACAGATTTTTTGCAGAGGGATGCACTCCTATCCTTGAACAACCTTAATGAAATGGTGGTTCCACTTACCAAGCTCCTGGGATCCATAACAAACAATGAGGCACATTAAAAGCATTTAACCCAAAAAATAGTTCTGAAGATAGATGGTTGCTCAGCAATGTGAGTGCACTTGATGCCGTGGAACCCATATGTGTAGACATGATGAAGATGGTAAATCTAATATATGTTCATTACACTCACAAAAGAACCCAATCTTAATTAAAACTCAGATTTCTTCAAAATTAAGGAAGTCTCCCCTTAAAAAGCCACAAAGGCCTGGAAGTACTGGGTCACAACTATAATCCTAGCACTTTTGGAGACCCACCCAGGTGGGAGGATCTCTGGAGGTCTCAAGTTCGAGACCTGTTGAGCAACATAGCAAGACCCCATCTCTCTAATTTTTTTTTTTTTAAATTAGCCACATATGGTTGTGTGTGCCTGCAGTCTTAGCTACTCAGGAGACTGAGCTTACGAGTTTGAGGCTGTATTGAGCTGGGAGCTATGATGGAGTCACTGCACTTGAGCTTGGGCAACAGAGCAAAACCGTGTTTCAATAATAAATAAATAAATCTTTAAAAAATTCAAAATGGCGGCAGTGCCTATGGCTCAAAGGGGTGGGGCACCAGTCCCATACGCCGGAGGTGGTGGGTTCAAACCCAGCCCTGGCCAAAAGCTGCAAAAAAATATTCAAAAGGGGAAGGGATTTTTTCCTCCTTATGCCTTTTTTTTTTTTTTGAGATGGAATCTCACTATGTTACCCACGGCAGAGTGCCATGGGTCACAGCTTATAGCAACCTCCAACTCTTGGGCTTAAGCTATTCTCTTGCTCAGCTCCCAAGTAGCTAGGACTACAGGCACCTGCCACAATGCCTGGATTTTTGTTGTTGTTGTTGTTATGGTTGTCATTGTTGTTTGGCATGCCCCAGGCCAGGTGCGAACCTGCCAGCCCCGGTGTATGTGGCTGGCGCCCTAACCACTGAGCTACAGGTGCTGAGCCCCTTGTGCTTTTTATACTTAACACATATAACCTTTTGGGGGTGAGGTGGGGAGACAGAGTCTTACTGGGACAACAAGCTCCTGCCACTACACCTGGCTAATTTTTCCATCTTTAGTAGAGATGGGGACTTGCTCTTGCTCAGGCTGATCTCGAACTCCTGAGCTCGAGCAATTGCCTGTCTTGGCCTCCCAGAGTGCTGGGATTACAGGTATGAGCCACCACACCCAGCCCTATGTTTAACAGATAAAGCTATGAGCATCTGGAAAAACATCTATTTAATAAAAATCTAAACAGTAACGACATACTAGAAATGAAACTGCTTATGTTTCAGAATCTTTTCTCACTGTTCATGTGTAGAATTTAAGGTATTTCTGCAGTGCTGGTGTCAAGACCTTCAATCTATGACCAGGATGCATCCTCTGTCCCTGACATCACTACCACCAACCCTCCCTTCAGAATCTGAAACCATTGTTCCCACTATAAATTAACCTTATGCCGGTTTCTTAACATCTATCTTTCCCAGCCCCTTATTCAAGGAAAACCCTTATTGTGGTCAGAAGACACAGCTGCTGAGTCAGTGGCGGCAGCTGTGCCAACACATTCGCTCCCTCAGACCTCTCAGGAAGCAGCTCCACATGGGGTATATACACTTCAGACCCAATCAGGTAATCACAGAAGATACTGCCCAGGGCTTACCATTCTCATCATACTCCCAAGGCATCCCATTTCCCTACCAGAAAGTGATGGACTGTCTCCAAATGGGCCTGGAACACAATTTGTTATTACTGACCTGCTGAGAAGGATGGCACTCTTGCTTACCAACCAATGTGAGACCACAGCTCTTTCTTTCAGGGTGGTACTAACTTGGTCAGATTTCTAATTAATATTTAACATTCCCACAAACTACAAGTGCTCCAAGTAGCATTCTTTGGAAAGTCAGAAGCATCTTTTTGTATAATAAAACTTAACCATTCAGTGGGTACAGTCTATACATGTGAACCACAAGACATATATAAGCCCCAAGCAGACTCCTGGTGTGCAAATTATTCCATCAAGGGCCTTCACTGGTTAGGGCCCAGTCTAACCTGAGCCTTGGTGTAGGGTGAATGTTCTATCACGTTTCCTGAGCTGCCCACTAAATCATGACGGAGACAGCTCTGGAGCCAGCACATCACCATAATTTACATTTGCTTTCATCATCACTCTATTGTATTTGCTGCCCTCAAGATAACTTTCCTTTGTGAAGCTTTAGCTCAAGGCTAAATCTAACTTTCAGTTTAGCTCTTAGGAGGAGGAGGAGGAAGAAATTTCTGGGTGGATTATCAAGATTCAAAGAGAATGACTTTTCTCAGGTTGCAGTGAAAACAAATTGTTCCAAGCTGCTGACAGGTGTTTCCTGCTCGCTGGCTCCTCTAGGGAGATTGCTGGCCACCCGCCCCCTCCAGCTGTGTTCCCCTCAGACCTGTTCCTTCTTCCAGGAAGATGAGTGGCCACTACCCTCTACAGCTGTTTCCCCTCAGACCTTACCCCCTCCTCTAGGGCAGTGGTTCTCAACCTTCCTAATGCCCGCATTGTTACAAACTGAACAAAGAGGTCGCCACCTACAGGTTGAGAACTACTGCTTTAGGGAGATCCCTGGCCACCCCCCTCCAGCTGTGTCCCCTTAGACCTTACCCCTTCCTCTAGGGAGATCGCTGGCCACCCCTCTCCAGCTGTGTCCCCTTAGACCTTACCCCTTCCTCTAGAGAGATCACTGGCCACCCCTCTCCAGTTGTGTTCCCCTCAGACACAGATCTCACTGCCAGCCTGGGTCCCAACTTCCTCACTGATCTCGTTTCCCAGATCAACACTGCTGTCAAGCCACAGTTGCCTCCCTTCCCTGGAGCATTGGCTTTGCTCGCTCACACCAGCTGGGACTGCTCTGGAGAACTGGGCCAATGCACTGTCTCCAGCTTTACTTATGTTACCAAGGGGAGACACAAAACGCATAAGCCTGAGGCTGCCCCAGGTGATAACCTTGCAACTAGTCTTCCCTAAAACACAACACAAACAATTTAACACCTTGTGCCCCTCCCTTGAATAGGGTCAGTTACCCACAACTTGACTCTTTTCTTCTTATAAAATTTACTGTTGAAACATTTCCTTTCTGAAATATGACACAGAAAAGAACAAGATGTGCCCTTAATTTATACTACTACGTACAAGTAGTAACTTCAGCATAATCCTTAAATTCTGTATGATTTAATTCAATCATAAAATTCTGAAATTTTGAAAAGAACATACTGGGAAAAGCAGCATTTAGTCCACATTTAACTGAGTGAATATTTACTGACTCCCTACTAGGCACCAAGTGTCCTGACATCTTATTCTCTCTTTTGATTGATGAGCCAAGCTTAGGATAATTAGCTAATTCACAGGTAGCATGGCTGGGCCAGAATTCAAGCCACCAAGGCTCTTCACGCTCACACCAACCTGCTTCTAACCCATGAAGCCAGTTAACCCGAAGGGGGCCTCTGTGGGGCAGAAGCTGCCTCTTCCTGGCTTCATCAAGCTAAGTGCTGAGCACTGTGCCTTGGCCACTACAGACACCCAAGAAGTATCTGTTGAATGATTAACTACAAAGAAACAGAAGGGAAAATGCTGTGGCTGGAAACCTGAAGAGCTACCAGCCTTGCCATTTGGCACTTTGGGAACATGCTGACCCATTTGCAGAAGTACATGGGCTGCCAGTTCTTAGTATTTCTGAAATACCAGTGTTTCCCAACACGGGATTTCCAGAGCTTGGGTGCCTCTGAGTTCTATATCTTTGTTTTGAAATTCTGTTATTTTTCTTTGCTACATTATGAAAGAAAGTGAGTATAAAGTTGGCAGACTCCAAGGCCAAGCTCATGGCAGAAAGCCTAACTGCAGGATGGGCTGCCCCTCTTGAGGAGGACCCACTCCAGGAGGCACAGGCAGACATGCTATAAGGAAGCTCAGGACAGGGTGGCTGTGTAAGCAAGATGCTGACCTCTTTTTCTCTCTCTGATCTTCTAGGATCCTTCCTGTCCTTTCTTCTCTGTTTTTTCTTGTTTTTTTCTTCCTTCATGCCTTCTACAGTGGCCACAACATCCTGGACTATTTCTGAGGTGGGGGCTGTGTGAATGCTTATGGACCAATCAGAGATGGATGGCATTAGCCCTCCAAGGAGAGTCTGGAGGATTGGTGGGAAGCAAGAGAGAATTTGCTCCTGGAGTAGCATATTCTAAAGAACTGATTTCCACAGGTTGAAATTCATAATAATCCCACTCCAGGCCACTGAAGGTCATTCTTCAAATAATTCTCAGTCCTTACCATGCCATAAAGATCAGTATCTGTAGAATATGAAGTCACAAGTAAATTCTTTATAACACTGACATTCTCTATTTCTCTACCCACCATCCAAGATAGGTTACTTCTGGAATGATTCCTGCCCCTCTTCCTGGTCATTAATCTCCCAGCTTCTTAAAAGAACACACATGAAGAGTTTTCTCCCTCAAATTCTTGCATATATTCCAAGCCTGACCATCAACAGTCATAGTGGACGCACAGAAGATGGACATGATCCCAAATACAGCACTTCAGCACCAATGGTGGCCAATTCTGCCTTGTCCATTCCTAGCTGCTTTTTTCATATTTGTTTTGTTTTAGCAATGTGTATGTTGTCTGGAAAAGATGCAAGAAAATAAATAATTCCAACAAATAAAAGAAAGAGTTCTTGTCAAAAGAAGAGTTCCTCTTCTAAAATAAAACAAGAGTTCAGTGGAAAGCACTGGTTTTCCATCTGCCAGCATGTCTCATCCTGGCTACCTTGTGAGAACACCTTGCTGTTTTACTTCCTATCTTGCCTAATATAAACAGTAGTTTTAGGAAATTAGCATGGCTTTTGCTGCATGAGAAAATAATGATACTCAGGACTTGAGGCAGGGGTGCTGGGGTAGAATGGGTTGGCCTGCCTGGCCCTGTGGCCTTGCCACTGGCAAGCAATAAATTTAATTATGCAAAAAGAAGAGATGCATCCCAACACGTTTGCACCAGCAGCTCAGTGTCCTGCTTCTGCTATAGTCAGAATCTCTTCCTTCCCCTGGCATTTCGCCCCTGTCATCCCTGACATGATATAGTCGGGATTGCCATGATAACTACGGTGCAGGACAATAAGCATCATGGCCCAAGGTGGGCCTCAGCAGCTTTAAGCCAAATCAGAATCTTTTGAAAATAACATCCTTGATGCCTCAACAGGTTCCAGATAAGAGTTTATGAGTGACACTGGATGGTCCTCTGTCCATACACAAAACAATGTCACATTTAGTTCTTTTTTTACAATTGCTATCCATCTCATTTCTAAAAGTGCTTGCAAGTTTTAGGACATTACACAGAGACCCAAGGAAAACTCAGATCACTTTGGTAAACCATACCCTAAAGAGAACCTGAAATTTGAATATCATTTTATATATACAGTTATGAAAGTTGAATCTGCAAGAGATTACGGTAAGTGCAAACTCTCCAAGATTCTAAGTTCCTCACAAAAGTTCTTATTTCTTAGAGTCTTACAACATGAATTAGAGTTGAAACCCTTTCTAAAAATAGTTTCCAATCACATTATTATAGGACCTTTTCCTAAGCACTCACTGGAGGACAGTTTACATGATTCCTTTTTAGAGAATCCACTTTTTGCAAAGACCCAGTAGGAAGGCTCAGTGTACTGTGCCAGTCTCTGCCAACTGACTCAGGGTTGACTGTTGTCCCCAAAGGAGCAAGCACCTCTCTAGACACACTGAGTGAACAGACAGAGGTAGCTAATTGGCAGCCCTGGCTCAGCAACAGTCTAACACCTTGGGCGGCACCCATAGCTCAGTGGTTAGGGCGCTGTCCCCATACACCCAGGCTGGTGGGTTCAAACCCGGCCCAGGCCAGCTAAACAGCAATGACAACTGCAACAACAACAACAACAAAATAGCTGGGCGTTATGGTGGACACCTATAGTCCCAGCTACTCGGGAGGCTGAGGTAAGAGAATCGCTTAAGTCCTAGAGTTTGAGATTGCTGTGAGCTGTGATGCTAAGCACTCTACTGAGGAAGACTATCTCAAAAAACAAACAAATAAAAGAAAACAGTCTAGTACCAGACTGAACTCTTTCTGGAGGCTTCCTTTTTCTTGAATTCCATGAGCTCAAGTACAAGTGCACTGGGCAGCGCCTGTGCTTCAGTGAGTAGGACACCGGCCCCATATACTGAGGGTGGCAGGTTCAAACCTGGCCCCTGCCAAACTGCAACAAAAAAAATAGCCAGGCTTTGTGGCAGGTGCCTGTAGTCCCAGCTACTTGGGAGCCTGAGGCAATAGAATCACCTAAGCCCAGGAGCTGGAGGTTGCTGTGAGCTGTGATGCCATGCCACTCTACCAAGGGCAAGAAATGAGACTCTGTCTCTTAAAAAAAAAAAAAAAAAGTACAAATACACTGACAAAAAGCAATCAAAGTGAAAAAAGGTAAAAAATTAGGTTTTTAAACCCCACCTTTTCTCCAGTGGTAAATTTGGTTCTGGACAACCATTTCTAGCAGGTCTTGCCCATACTCACTGGTGAGAGTGCATCCCTTTACCCTGAAACAGGAGGGCAAAGAGCCCTTTGAGCTTCTGCACTTGAATGATAATAGGTAGAGAACCATATGCAAGGGGAGAACCACCTATAATTCCCAAACTCGCTGTTGAGAGTGGGCCTCAGGGCAGGTCTGCAAGAGGAAGTCGCACCACAGAGACCAAGATGCAGCCAGAAAGTGCTGGGCGAGCCTCTACTACCTGCCAACCTTTTGGGTGGGCCTCTGCCACCTGCCACCTCGTGGGTGTCACCAGCCACCGCCTAGTGGTAAACCTCTACATCTACCACCTCTCAGGCGGGCCTCTACCACCCTCCTTGTGGTGAGCCTCTACCACCCACCACCCCTTGGCTGCTTACACTTTGTACTGTGGATGTCAGGCCAGAAGAGCTCCCCTGTCACCCCACCCCTTAACGTAATGATGGCTTCTACTTACGTCATCTTGGACATCGAGGTCACAGCCAGCCTTCAGCAAGATCTGGACCACAGAAAGATGGCCCTTATTGGCAGCAAGATGTAGGGGGGTCCGGCCATGCTGTTAATGCAAAGAAACACTGATTTTAGCACAAACATCAAAACCACTCTCTTGGGAGCAGAGAGCTTCTACAAAGGCTTGTACATGGTTGTAGAAAGCTTACTCCCTCCTGACTCCCTCCTCCCCACTGCTGTTTGACAGGAGATTCTTAAGGATTTATCCAGAATTTAAGTTTGTCTCTGTTAACCTTGGCCAATGGCATTGTAACCAAAGAACAAAATATGCTCAAAATGTGAAGATTTCCTTAACTGAACAATCTCTACTCTCTACTGACCAAGCCAACAAATGGTGAAGTGAGGGTGTCCTGCCTTCTCACTGCTGTGGACACACAGCGCTAGTCAAGTGACCATGATGAGAGGACAGCAGGCGGAGAAAACGTCAGGCTCATCAGCCCCGGAAAATCCCAGTCAGTGACTCCTTAAAATTAAACCTGCTGATCAAACTGATTAGGAAAGATTCTCCCTCTTTCTAAAAAACAAATTTCTGAATTATGAAGTATTTTAGCATTCAGATGTCTAAGTAATATTTAATAATGCACATACCCACGGACCATTTCCAGAAAACATGAGCAAAGCCATTGGCATTCCTTGTGACTGCCTCCCATCTCCTCTGCCCCTCGCCCAGGAGCAGCCGTCTCTCCCATTCAGCGCCCATCACTGCTTTGCGTGCCTGTGGCCGTGGACAGCCCACAAGCATTGCTATGCTCGTTTCAGCCTCACATGAGCAGGATCATACTGTTCAACATCATTTAGCACTTTCTGCCCAACAGAGTCTCATTATGTTGCGCTTGCTACAGTGCCATAGTGTCACAGCTCACAGCAACCTCCAGCTCTTGCACTTAAGCAATTCTCTTGCCTCAGCCTCCCAAGTAGCGGGGACTACAGGCACCCACCACAGTGCTCGGCTATTTTTTGTTGCAGTTGTCATTGTTGTTTAGCAGGCCTGGGCCAGGTTCGAACCTGACACCCTTGGTGTGTGTGGCTGGCGCCATAACCACTGTGCTATGGGTGCCGAGACCCAATGTCCCATTTTTGAGACGTGTCTTCATACTGTCCCACGCAGCTCCAGGTCGCGTGTTGGTGATCTGCCTGCTCTTTTGCTGTAGGGACCCGGCTGCGTCCAGTGGCAGCAGCGCACATATCTGTGCACCTCTCCTCCTGCACGTGGCGGCTCTGCAGCCCTCTGCTGGGTCGCGGAGAAACCTTCCTGCTGTGGCCTCAGCCTACAGTCTCCTGAGTTAGCATACCGAGGGTGACATCCAGAAGAAATAATACTTTTTAGTGTAGATCAACTTTGGTCCAGTGAACTAACTGCCTTGCCAAACTCCTGATTCTCCAAGTTCTAAAAAACACAGTATGTTCCCTTTGCTTCCCCCACAGGTTTCACATCGAAGAAATGTCCAGACGTCACTTAACTTTGGCCCCTCCCGTGCTGGGCCACATCGCCGTGGAATAAGGGTCTCACCTGACCTGACGTCCTGCTTTAAAATATCTTAATTTCTACTCATGAAATGCAATCAAGGCACTAGGATGATTTTGGAAAGAAAGAGGTCAGAGCTCTTTAAAATTAGAATTCTTGATTAAGAACAAAGTTACTCCCAAGAACGTGGGCTATAAAAAGCCTTCATAAAAACGGTGTCAGGCTGAGGTGAGTGACCTTCCTTCTCTGGTGGCGATGCCCAGCCTTGTGCTCCTTAACCTTGATTTTTATTATTATGAATTCATTAATTAATCTATTTTGAGACAGGAGCCTCAAGCTGTCCCCCAGGGTAGAGTGCTGTGGCAACATCACAGCTCACAGCAACCTCCAACTCCTGGGCTCAAGCGATTCTCCTGCCTCAGCCTCCCGAGTAGCTGGGACCATAGGCGCCCGCCACAACGCCTGGCTATTTTTTGGTTGCAGCCGTCATTGTTGTTTGGCGGCCCCGGGCTGGATTCGAACCTGCCATCTTGGGTGTACATGGCTGGTGCCTTAGCAACTTGAGCCACAGGCGCCGAGCCAACCTTGATTTTTAAAGGGAATACCCATAGCTGGTCCGCGACTGTTTCCGCCTGCTGAGCCTGGTCCCCAGCTCTGTCACCATAGGTTCTTGTCAGGGACCTCACACTGTGACATCAAATAAGTGGCCTTCACCAAGTTTTCTGAGGTATTCTGAAATATAGGGGAGCTCATCACATGTGTAAAGAGAAAGATGTGTGTGCTGTGAGGAGGGTGACAGCAAGTGGGACACACAAGTGCTTCTTAAAGGGAAAATACAGACCATGACGTGTAGGACTTGCCCAGACAGGCTGGAAAGGGGGCCACAGGCCAAAAGCCACAGGGTACTGGGGTCAGAGGAGCCCTGGGGAACATTCTTCTCAGCACCCACATATTATTGGGTTTTTTTTTTTTTGAGACAGAGCCTTAAGCTGTCACCCTGGATAGAGTGCTATGGCATCACAGCTCACAGCAACCTCCAGCTCCTGGGCTCAAGTGATTCTCCTGCCTCTGCTCCCCAAGTAGCTGGGACTACAGGTGCCAGCCACAAGGCCGGCTATTTTTTGGTTGTAGCCATCATTGTTGTTTAGTGGGCCTGGGCTGGATTCGAACCCGCTAGTTCAGGTATATGAGGCTGGCACCTTAGTCTCTTAGCCTGAGCCACAGGTGCCAAGCCCACATATTGTTTTTTATAATGATAATTATTGTATCTTTTTTGAGACAGAATCTCACTCTGTTGCCTAGGCTAGAGTGCCATGGCCTCAGCCTAGCTCACAGCAACCTCAAACTCTCGGACTCAAAGTGATCCCCCTGCCTCAACTTCCAGAGGAGCTGGGACTACAGGCGCCTGCCACAACACTTCAGTAGTTTTTCTATTTTTAGTAGAGACACAGTCTCATGCTTGCTCAGGGTAGTCTTGAACTCCTGTGCTCAAGCAATTGTCCTGATTTGGCCTCCCAGAGTGCTGGGGTTGCAGGTGTGAGCCACCACACTTACCCCAGCAACCTCATATTATCAGTGGAGAAGTTGAGGTCTGATGAGGCTGAAGAGTTTGTTCCAGAGATGCAAACAATCTGGAGGAAATGCTGCTGTGGTCCCTCTGTGGACTGTCTTGTCCCCTAGATCCATACACTGAAGCCCTGATCCCCAGGGTGATGGTATGTGGCGATGAGGATTTAGGAGGTGACAAGATTTGGAGAGTGATGCCCTCACCTGGGATCAGTGCCTTGGTAAGGAAAGATAGGAGAAAGCTTCCTTCTTCCTCTCACCTCGTGGACACAGCAAGAGGGCAACTGTCTGCAAACCCGTAAGCGAGCCGTCACTGGACACTGGCTCTCCTGGTATGCTGACCTTCCAATTCCCAGCTTCCAGAAGTGTGAGAAACCAATGTCTGTCTTAGACGCCAAGTCTGTGGTATCGTGTTGGAAAAGCCAAATGCACTGAGACAGGTACAGACCAGATCTCATCTGGGAGGCACTTTAGAAACCATAAGTTACACACAAGGCAGGCCTGGACAGGAGGCACCTTTCTAAACAAAGTCAGACAGAACCCCCTGTGGGGAAATGAAAGACCAGAGGTATTGGATGGGGACAGGCCAAGTTCCAATCACAGCTCTAACTAGGATAACCAGTGTGTAAGCTGGTGCTTCCTCTTCTAAACTAAGCCGGCCTTCTCACTGTAAATAGGAACAGCCTCCATGACCCATGTCATGGGCTTGAAGTAAGGATTTAAAGTGGCATCCCCCATCTAACGTGGAGTTCCTTTCCCTCCAGCTGTCCCTAGCCCCCACCCTTGAGGACACCCCAATTGCTCATTCCTTCTCCTCCTTGACTCCCCCACCCCTGTGCCTTGGCAAAGCCCAGGGAGCTGTTTTCACTATCAAGAGGATCTTGGACCAAACAGGCAGCTGGATGGGTACCGCTGGAGGGTCAAGGTCCCTCCCTACCAGCAAGTCCTGCCTGCTGTGCATGTCCTCTGCCTCTAAAATGTGGTCTGTGGTTCCCAATCCCTGAGTCTGCTTGGAAGGCCTTCCTTACCAGGGACTCCCTCTCTGTACCATGCCTTCTCTGGCCCCACAGGAAGTGTTCCTGGCAGGCCTTCTCCACTCCCCACAGAGCTGCCCATGTCTTTAAAGAGTGTGTGTGAGTGACACAGTGACATCACTGAACATGTAGAAGGTCAAAGAGATTCCATATGATTCCACAGCCCAGCACAACCACCGTTTTTGTCTGTTTGCCGCACGCCTCCTCTGCTGCTGCTCCCAACAGATACATCCACAGTAACAACAATAAAAACATCTCGCCTGTGGCAGTAGTGTCATGACTTATGCCAGTGGTTCCCAGACTTTATGGGGCAGCAGAATCTCCCAGAGAACTTGTTAAACACAGGTTGCTGGGGCCCATTTTCAGAGTCCCTGACTCAGTTAAGTCTGGGGTGAAACCTAAGAATGTGCATTTCTAGCAAGCTCTAAGGCAGCAATGCTGCCAGGGATGATGCACTTGGACAGCTCCTGACTTAACCCACTGGTTTTCAGCCTGGTGTATGTTAAAGTCCCTGAAAAAGTTTCTTTTAAAACTAATAAATAAAAGGGCTGGGCCTGGTGGCTCGCACCTGTAACCTCAAAAACT
>CAUYQV010184546.1:0-17235 GCA_963574575.1 Galagoides demidoff
TAGGCGCCCACCACAACACCCGGCCATTTTTTGGTTGCAGCCATCATTGTTGTTTTGGCGGGCCCGGGCTGGGGATTCGAACCCACCACCTTAGGTGTACATGGCTGGCGCCTTAGCCGATTGAGCCACAGGCGCCGAGCCATAGCAGACTTTTAATGCTTGTCCTGAGAAAGTTTGTCAACTGATCGATTGCTTGATTTCAAATGTAAATACAAAGAGTTGCTAGTAATCAAAGAACTTTGCAGTGACACAATGAGATACTAATCTGTCTCTTACCAAATTAACATACTTTAAAAAATTAAATGTTGCCAGAGGCATAGCAAAATACTTCCTACCCTGATCTTCGAGTAGGGGTGTGTGCAGTGCAGCTGCATGGATCTGTACCTTTAAACTCATGAATTTACTTTAATTTTGTACAGGTAGTCCTGGGTTATAGACGACCCGACTCAATGGCATTCTGTACTTACAAACAGGTTGACAAGGCTCCCCATAAGGATAATTTATAATTAAAAAATTAGTAATTCACCAACTTGTTTCTTCTGCACACGTAAACAAACCCACGTGTTGAGTGGTTCACGGTGCACGAGTGGCCAGGCTCATTGTTTATATGGTCCCTTATACACAGCATCACTTTTGTCTTAACTTGTTATTTGATTTTGGAAATCTGTATTTTATCCTTCTTGCCATGCCTCCAAAATGAAAGTCCACTGCAGGTCCAGGTGAGCCTGTAGCGAAGGGAAAAGGGATCACAATGGAGACAAAAGTAGGACTAACGAAAGGTTCAGAGAAAGGCCAGATACCATCATTCACTGGGAAAGACATAAGCTTCGGTGGCTTGCCTCTTGGAACAATTATAAAGGATAAAGTGAGAATAATGGAATGTGTGAAAAGCTGTGCTCCAATGAAAGTATCAATTATTACTAAATAGCATAGTGGATTCATTATCAAATTGGAAAGGTTATTATTATTTGGTTAGAAGATCAAAATAATTGTAACATTCCTATTAACCTAGAAATTAAAAGAAAGAACACAATTGTTTCTTTAACTTACTCTGCCAGAACAGGGATATTATTATTACAGTATTACACTATGTTATTATTACCAGATATGAGCCATTCTAGTGTTGTTATTATTGTATATACACTGTTTCTCAGATGTCTGAGTTACAAATTCTACCTAAAGATGTTCTCAGGAATGTAACATTTGAAACCCAGGCACCTTGCCTATATTCTACATCTGGGAAAATTCTTAAATTCAGAAAATAATTTCAATGAAAGGTTGTTTTTTTTTTTTAAAGAAAACTAGACAATAAAAGAAAGGGAAACTACCCAACTGTCCAACACGTGGAAAATTGTTGAGTAAATTCTGAAGTATCCTTTCAATTAGTATATCCACTTTGTGGTATGAATATAATATAGCCATTTAAAGGAATGTTTTTGTGGGCACACAAGCAAAATCTTCTCGTTATATGCCATTTTTATTTTTTAGTCTAGGACATCAGCCAAGTACGGCTCTTGTACCAAATCTAGCCCGTGGCTGATTTTGTAAATAAAGTTTTATTGGAACACAGCCACGATCATCCATTTACATATGGTTTATGGCTTCCTTTCTGCTACAACAGCAGAGTTAAGTAATTGCAACCAAAAACATACAGTCTGCAAAGCCTAAAATATTTACTATCTAGCAATTTACTGAAATTGTCAATCCTTGCTCTAATCTAAAAGCATGTGCTCTTTGGAAACATGACGGAAGGCTAAAATGAAATTACAGGTGATTCTGTGAAAGGGTTTACTATTACCTAGAAGAGTATGTAACCAAATGGAAAAAATGCTTATTAAGGAGAAATAAAGAACGGATATAGCAGTGCATACAAATAACACATGATAACTGAACTTAATAAAAACAGAGCATTAGTATCCCTGGAACCTTCGTACATACTTTCTTATGAATCTGTTTAGTCAAGGATAGTGAAAGTAACTTCTGTGTCCAAATGGACAGCATGAACTCTTACTAGGTCTTTTTCAGTCCAGCCTATTGTACCATAGTAGCTGGGTAAAGGAAAGGCTGAAATAAGGAAAGAAATCATCTTCTTGCCCACACACAAGGATGGAGAAACCTGTGGTTCATATCATGGCATGACTGTTGTTTCTAGTCTGGCTGTTGAGAACAAAACTATGATTATGTGCTACTTTCCTTCCACAGATATCAGAGTAGTTTAACTTTTTTTTTTGAGACAGAGTCTTACTGTGTTGCCCTCAGGGGAGTGCCATGGCATCACAGCTCACAGCAACCTCAAACTCTTGGGCTTAAGTAATTCTCTTGCCTCAGCCTCCCAAGTAGCTGGGACTACAGACACTTACCACAATGCCTGGCTATTTTTTTTTGTTATAGTTGTCATTGTTGTTTGGCAGGCCAGGGGTGGGTTCTAGCCCACCAGCTCCAGTGTATGTGGCTGGCACCCTAGCTGCTGAGTTACAGGTGCTTAGCCAAGTTAGCTATTCTTGATTAAGACTCTTTGAGGTCTCAGAATTTAGCCTGGAGCAGGGACGCATCAGGTTATCAGAGTAAGAGAGAAGGTGCTACCTCTTTTTGTCTGTTTATGTGGACTTTACTGAAATATGGAACTGAACTACAGTCCCCCTCCCCCACCTTTTTCATGGAGTCATTTTCAGTGGTTTCAGTTACCCATAGTCAACCACCACCTGAAAATAGTACAGTACAGGATGTCTCAAAGGTCTCCATCAATAGGAAAATTACCAAATCTGTCTTTTATATTATATTTCCTATTTCTTATATTTTTATATTTATATATCAACACATAGAGAAATATTTTGTACATGTGCACACACATTCATATAACTTTTATGATGAAATATTGTTATAATTGTTCTGTCGTTAATCTCTTACTATGCCTAATTTAAATTAAACTGTATCATACGAGGCCTGACAATTAAGTGTGTATGCTTACATTGGCACACTATGTAAATAACTCAGTAAGGTTTCATAACCTTGGTCTATCAGTGTCTCACAGTTGTGTCCATGTCAATGTGTGGTGGTGCCGCCCTGCTGAGTGGCGTTCATTATTGTTGTGTGTTTTTGTGTGCCATTGAAAGAATGTTGTCAGAGGTTGAATTAGAGCAATGAATAAACATTAAATTTCTTGTTAAACTTGAAAAGAGTGTAAGTGAAATCAGGGACATGTTGGTCCAAGTTTGTGGGGATAATGCCATAGAGAAAATGGCAGTATACAAGCATATTAAATGTTTTTCCGAGGGGGGGGGGAGAGAGTGTCCCTGATGAAGAGAGGTTAGGACAGCCACGAACCAGCAGATCTGACAAAAACATTGCAAAAATTCTTCAAATTGTGTGTTGAAATCATCAGCGGACTATGAGAAGCATAGCAGAACACATAAATATAGATAGACAAACAGGAAACTCTTAACTAAAAATGTTGGTGTGAGAAAAGTGTGTGCAAAAATGGTCCTTAAGGAGCTCACTGATGAACAAAAGCAAAGGAGAGCCGAAGTTTACCAAGACGTTTTGGAGAGGCAAGATGATGTTTCGTGCCATATTATCACTGGTGATGAAACATGAGTGAACTAAAGTGTCATGGTGACACTTTGTTACAACCCTGCAACAAAGTATCAAAGTACACAATAGGAGTCAGCCAGTTCTGCATAACCAAAAATTTGTCTGACCAAACATTTGTCACTCCAAATGAAGAGTCAAAATAATGTTGCTAACCTTTTTTGATATCAGAGGATTATTCATTGTGAATTTGTACCAACTAGACAAACAGTTAACCAAGCTTCCTATTTGGAAGTGCTGAAAAGGCTGCATGATAAAGTTAGACAAAACCACAATTCATGGCTCTTGTATCACAACGATGCCGCAGCTCACACAGCACTATCTGTAAGGGAATTTTTAGCCAGTAAACAAATAACTGTATTGGAATATCCTCCCTGCTCTCTCAATCTGGCCCCTAATGACTTTTTTCTTTACCTGAAGATGAAGGAAATATTGAAAGGAAGACATTTTGATGACATTTGGGACATCAAGGGTAATGTGATTACAGCTCTGATGGTCATTCCAGAAAGAGAGTTCCAAAATTGTTTTGAAAATTGGATTAGGTGCTGGCATTGGAGCATAGCTTATAAAGGGGAGTACTTCAGAAGTGACCATAGCAATATTCAGCAGTGAGGGATGTAGCGCTTTTTCTAGAATTGAGTTTGTGAACTTAATTGTCAGACTTTGTAGGTATGTGTGTGTAGGAAAAAAACATGGTACGTATTATCTGTGGTTTCAGGCATCTCCTGGGGAAGCTTAGAATGCATCTCCCTCCTTGGATATGGGGGATACTACTAAATAGGGAAATTGAGCCCACTCAACCTTGTTCTCTGCAGAGGAAATAACCTTGAGCAGTGAAGTGGCTGGTCCAAGGCTCCCTTGCCACTCAGAGCATGTGCTCCTGCTTCCTGCTAGGTCTGCTGGACCTTCCCTGCAGGGGCAAAGGAGGGGTGGTCAATGTGCCTGGTGGGCCAGTGGTTAAAATAGTTGTCTCATCCCTCACATGGTGCCAGCTCTGGTTAGGCCTCTAGTCCCCAACTAGCACCCTTAGAAGGTAACTATGGCCCTGTTAGGGTCAGAGTGCAGATACCCTGTTGTCTGCCCACACTGTAAGTCTGTTCATGATGCCCAGAGCCTGGGTCCTTCCTTGGCCTGTGCCCAGGGATGCCCACCCTTTGTTATGCTGCCCTGCCCTCCTCAGAAGGGGCTCCCCTTGACTTTTCTTCCATCCCTTCCTGCCTTGAAGGTGCCTTACCTTTCTGCCTTTTCTTTTAGCTTGGTGTTCAGATCCTTCCTTAGAGGAGCGGCACCCACTTCGTCCCCCTTCCCAACCTCTCACGGGGCTCTCTTGGTTGGGTCCTTGTGCATCTAGGCATCTCTGACTGTGGGCCAGTTCTTGGCCCAGTACCACTCCTTCAGTCCTTGGTGTCCTTGGGGTCCCTCTCTACTTGGGGCCACTGCTTTATGATGGGACTTACCATGGGAAGTCGTGCCTTTGAGAGGATGACCCTTTTCCCCCACCCCATCCTGGTGTCTGGTCCCTCCCTGAGCATGAACTGTATGTTGAGGGTGTGGGTGATGGAAAAGACTGTGATTCGACCTAACGCCCACCCCTGTTGTTTCCTTACCTCACCCTACTCTCCTGTTCTGGCAAATCTTTCCTCTTAAATCAGGACTCAGGACAGAATAGAAAGCATGGGCTGTGAGGTCAGTTCACAGCTATAAAACAGGGGCCACAGAGAGGCTCTACTAGGGTCTCTTGATGGTGGATTCAGCGATGTTTGCAGCTGGAGCTCAGCCCTGATTGGTTTCTCTCATTGGCATCTGACCCTCCTCAGAAGTTGCTGCTCTCCCTGTTCATTTTGCTGGTAGCCTCTCTGCCCTTCCTCTGCCTAAGCAGGTCAACGACCCATGTCCCCTGCTGCAACAGCCCTCACTGCAGAAAGGGTGGAGGGCACCCACTGCACCCACTGTAGAAGAGCTCCCTGGCCCCGGAGTTACTGATCATTTCCTAAAGCCAGGGAGGGAATTCTGATAGTTCCTTTTGTGTGGAATCCTGGCTTTTCCTGATGCATTAAAGGGAGGAAGTGCATGGGTAATGGTGTCCTGATTTATCACAGGTCCTTTCCACTCCCTCTAGAACACAGTGTCTCTGAATAGCCCCTTGGACAGCAGTTCTCAACCCACAGGAACTGTATTAAAGGGCTGTGGCATTAGGAAGGTTGAGAACCACTGCCCTAGGAGGTCCTGAGGAAGCAGCTGTGTGATAAACACAAGCCGATTCAGATGCCTTCTTCAGTGAATGAATGAGGCAGAGAAGTAGCTTTTGTGTAGACATGGGGGGAAATGACAGATCCTGCACCATGAGTGAGCATGTAACTCATAATCCTGGGTTCCCTTGTGGGAAGACAGGTACCAGCCTGGTCGCCTTAAGTTTCATGGACCTTATGTTTCCTCCTCTGTAAAATGGGGATAGCAGAACATCTGTATCATTGGGATGTTGTGAGGATGAAGTCAGTTTATATATATAAAATTCTTAGCGATGTGGTAAATGCTGTGTTTGTCTGTTGTCACTGCTGTTTGCTGTGGTAGCATACTGCCGACTACTACCATTATTAGATTTCATCTTTAGACACTTCGAGCCCCAAGAAAGGTATAGTGTTTGGGATAAGTAGAGAATAGAAATAGCAGACATGTGGAGCCAGGGAGCCCTGGGTTCACATCCTGACTCTTGGGGTCTTCAAGGCACTTGGGATGAGCTGCCGCAAGGAAGCCTTGCCTAGATGCCCCTTCCCTGTTCCAGCTGCTGCCTGCCAAGGTCAGTCCTCCCCAGGCCAGCTGGGCCTGTCTCATTGTTTCCTCTGTTCCATGCATTCCCAGGAACCTCTGGAAGGAGGTGACCCGATATTTGAGGCTGGGGGACATTGACGCAGCCACTGAACAGAAGCGGCACCTAGAGGAGAAGCAGCGGGTGGAGGAACGGAAGCGGGAGAGCCTCCGCACCCCGTGGAAGCCCAAATATTTCATCCAGGAGGTAACTCTGCCCCCTGTCCTGGGACTCCTGCCCATGAGAGAACTTGTCCTGGGAAGGCGGATGGATTTTGCTTGAAAGCCTGGCAGATGGGATGAATGACAGATAGGAACAGGGCAGGCCTGGCTGGGTTGAGGGAGCTTGACTCTGGCACCAGCTTTGGACAGTTTTTCTGCAACAACATTCATGATGTCTCAAGGCCTGAAACAGCCTGGAGGGCGGAACCAAACAGCAGACACTTCCCCACTCCCCAGTTTCCCTTTCTAAGAAAAGCTTGCCACCCTGCCAGGGAGGGAAAAGAATGGGATTACAAACGTGCATATTATTCTATTCAGAAAAAGGAAGCTGGCCAGGTGCAGTGGCTTATGCCAAGGTGGGTGGATTATCTGAGCTCACAGGTTTGAGACTAGCCTGAGCCAGAATGAGACTCCGTCTATAAAAATAGCTGGGTGCTGTGCCACCACAGCTACTTGGGGAAAGAGGGAGGGGTGGGAGGCTGAGGCAAGAGAATTGCCTCAGCCCAGAAATCTGAGGTTGCTGTGAGCTGTGACGCTACAGCACTCTACTAAGGGTGACAAAGTGAGACTCTGTCAAAAAAAAAAAAAAAAGCCACATGACCCTTGTTATTTTATCATTACTAACAAATTACTTGAGAAGACCCTTGCAGCCCATCTCCACACCCACTGGGCTGGAGCCCTCACCACTGAGGGCTTTGCATCCTGTGGGCTAAAAGGGACAGAGGTGCTAGGGAAGGCCAGCCTGAGTTGTGCCTGAAATGCTGCTGCTGTCCCCTGGGAAAGTGACAGGGGAATGCAGAAATGAGTGACCAGGCATTGAATGCCTTTCTGCTCTTAAAGTTGTTTGTGGAGTGATTAGGAAGGATCCTGAAAATAGAACTGGAAATTATGAGAATGTAGGAGCCACAGGACAGGGCCGTAAAAGGCAGGCCCTCAGGAGCCCAGCAACATCAGTGAGAGAAGCATGCTGGAGAGGACGGGGGCAGTTGTGGGAGTCCTTAATTATCAGGGCATTCACCCACCCCCTTTAAATGTCTACTTAATGAGGAGCAAGAAATTTGGATTTTTATGAGGAATGTGGTATTCCCACAGTGTCAAGAATAGAAAAAAAAATTAAACATTAGGAACCAATTGAAATATACCTACAGGCTTGTTTTAGCACCACTGCTAGTATTAAAAATCTGACTCACGTAAGAAGGGATTGTTCTGTCTAGACAGAAGGTTGGGAAAAGAATTAAGGCACTGTAGTACCTGGAAGTAGACGTACAGCCAGGAGCAGGAGCCACCACCGTTCTCCCCAGGCAAGAACTAAGGGACACAGATTGAAAAGTGACTTCAAGGTTGGATTAAGGTTCCCACAGGAAGGCTGCTTGGGAGCCTTGTCCAGGTGAGGTCAGTCTTCAAAGGCTCCTCCTATGAGGTGCACCTGGTCTCTGAGACACCTTAATTTGCCCGGCTGCTGAGGAAAGCTGCTCAGTTAACACCAACAAGAACCATTCACAGGTCTTCCCCCTGGGTTTCAGAAAAGCCAGTATGTTCTTAACAGAAGGCTAGGGGGCATGTCAAGAGTAAGGATCATCCTGACGCCGTAACAGTTACCATTCAGTATATTCCTTCCTACTCTGAACCAGGTAGCATATACCAGTTTGGTTCTTGCCTTTTTTTCCTCCACTCTGATTGGTGGTGTTTCTTGTGCCTACTGCCTGCCGAGGAGCATTCCCTCCAAGCTGGTGGGCGTAAGTCCCCAGTATGCATACACCCTCACTTTTTCTTTCCCCTGTTCATTCCTCCAACTACCCTCTATTTCTCTTGTCCTGCCTCAAAGTGCTAGGATAGGAAGATCAGCTGACTGCGGAGGGGCAGTGAGACTGGCAGGGTGGCCTGGGTGTGAGACAGGAGGACAGGACAGGGCAGGCATGCAGATTGGCAGTGGTCATCCTTGCTTCACTCTCTTTCCTGATGGAATTCCTCCATGTAATGCCACCTTCCTTCTCTTACAGGGCGACGGCTGGGTATACTTCAACCCCCTCTGGAAGGCACACTGATGGCATGGAGGTGTAGAGCTTCCCCAAATAGCCTTGTTTTTGTAGGAATTAAAGTGATACAGTATCAAGGTTTTGTTGGCATTCACTGAGACCTCCTGTTAGCACCAAGAAATGGTAACAGAGAAATTATATACTGTGAAAAATGCACCCCCAAACTCTGAAGGATTGAATTTATTCAAGAGCCATTCGAGGCATGTGTGTGTACACACGATATATGTTCACACACACTGCACAATGTACACATTTGAGTATTACACATGTAAATACTGCACTCACCAAGGTTTAAGTGGGTAATCAGGAGCTCCTTTTTACCAGTAAGGTTTAAAGTTTTCTATTTTTCACTTTGCCAGAAATGTTTTACACTCACAAAGATATTCTCATTTGGTTAACTCCTGTCAAAACAAAGGAGAATTGGCACGGCCCAACTGACATCCACCTGGTAGAAAGTGGCTCGTTCCTGGTGGACGTGCAGGTGATTATCATTTAAACGTTGCTGCTTCCCACATCAGTGTTTTGTCTGCCTACACCCGAGAAACATAAGCGTTTCCTGCTAGACAGGGTGGGCAGAACATTATTAAAGTTTATGCTAGAGCCTTCCATGATGGAGTGGTTATTCTTGCTCTGGGAGAACTCAGAGCCAGACCCCAACAAGAAGTTTTCTGCCCATTTTTCTGACAATTTCTCACACTCCAACACTAGTCATATATTTTTCACAAGCTGCTGCTTTTACAGCAGAAAGCAAATCATATTGGAGACTTGACTACTTTTATGATGAAAAAGGGCTTTCGAAATTAAATACACGCATGCAAAAATGCACAACCACAGCCTCCATCTTGTATTTAGTTTGGGGAAAGAGAAAATAATTTCTTGTGGATTTTTTTTCTTAAGTGCACCTCTCTGGTTTGACCCAAACTCTACAAGAAAGCACTGTGATTAAAACACACATAAAGCCTGCATCAGTGTTCCATGGTTTCGGTTGAGTTTCAGTTCTTAGCCTTTTACAAATTAGGTCAAAGAAGTGACCGAAATAAAAAGCAAGGAGAAATGAAATATTTGATTTTTGCTAAATGCTTTATTTTTTACAGTGCCACTTCAATGACATTTATAAAATTCAATAGCATGAATGCTTCTCTGTAGTAATACTAATTTTGTGCCTTTTGTCTGCTTTCTTAAGACCAATTGTTCACTTTGTAGATATTAGACAAATATATTTCGATTAAATACTATACCTATTTGTGTGTCTGTATTTTATTTTCAGGGATTCAAAAGTTCTGATTAGTGCCTCTAAAGGAGCTCCAATTTTCTTGGTTAGATAATTGCTGATTATTGATGTGAACAATAATCATATCTATAACAAAACAACAGTGTTTTAAACACATTTAAAAACCAATCATACAGGATGGTGCAGTGGCTCACACCTATAATTCTAGCATACTGAGAAGGCTGAGGTAGGTGGATTGCTTGAGACCAGGAGTTTTAGACCAGCCTGAGCAAAAGTGAGATGCTGTCTCTACAAAAATTAGAAAAATTAGCCAGGTGGTGCACACCTGTAGTCCCAGCTACTTGGGATGCTGAAGCAGAAGGATCACTTGACCCCAGGAGTTTGAGGTTGTAGTGAGCTGTGATGACCCCATTGCACTCTGCCCTGCCAGCCATGGAGTAAGACTCTGTCTTAAAACAAAACAGAACAAGACAAACAAAAAAAAAACCCTAGAAGATAAACATTAGTTAATATTTGCTGACGAGTTCACAAAAACACTTTAAGTCCATTGAGTGTTTTGTTTTGGGATAAGCTACTTTCAAAAGTCACAATGTAAACCTGTTTAGATCCAGTCTTTAAAACATCTAGGTGAATGAAGTGTTTGGAATCACTTTATTTCTGAGAGGGAAAGTGGAACAGATGCTATGTGGAGAAAAAAAGAAAAACCTCAATGAGAGATGGAAAAGTAATCACCGTGGTGGTTTTGAATTTTCTAGTCTATGCTTTCCCAGCATAAACCATCTGGGAAATAGAAAAGTGGGGCAGGGCATAGATTAAAGTTGTGAAATATTACATTCTAGATTTATATAAGACATATGTAGAAGTCTAAGAATAATTATGAACATAAATATATCCACTGCTTGAGAATCCTGTTTGCCGGTACCTTAGAAGTGACCATTGTGTCCTTACACAATCGTTATCTCCTGCCTTTACCCTTCTCAAATAACTGTTCTATAATTTTTTTTTTAACTATGTGTATACTATATGTGTATTTCTAAACAGCATGCTTGGTTTTACCTATTTTTGGACTTTGTACAAATGGGATCATATTATACCATAGCATATCATCGTTTGCTTATTTGAGCCAACATCTTATTTCTAGTTCAACCCTCTACCTGTTCATTCTCTCATGCTGAATTTTTTTTTTTGTGGTAAAATACATATAACAGTTTATCATTTTAACTTTTTAAATGTACAGTTCAAAGGCATTAGCATACATTGTACTTTTATTGGCATTACTGTGCAACAATTACCACCATCTATCTCCAGAAGTATTTCATCTTCCCAAACCAAAAATCTGTACCCACATCATTCAACTTTGTCCCCACGAATTTAAATACTTCATATCAGTAGAATCATACAACACGTGTGCTTTTATGTCTGGCTTATTATACTTATAACATGTTCAAGGTTCATTCGTGTTACACCATGTGCCAAAATTTCCTTCCTTTTAAAGCTGAATACCATCTCTTTCTCACACACTCATATTTTATCCATTTACCCATTGGGGTGTACAAATACTAGTTCCTGCTTTGTTTAGTGGAATGTTGGCAGACTGTTTTTCACAGTATGGAGGATGGCACCACTTGGCAACCTCACTACCAATATATAAAGGATCCAATTCTCCACATTATCACCAATGCTCATTTTCTGTTGTTTTAATAATAGTCATCCCAATGGCTATAAAATACTACCTGTGGTGGTTTTGATTTGCATTTCTCTAGTGATTGGTAACATTAAGCTTTTTTTCATGTGTTTTTGGCCATTTGTACATCAAGTACTTCGCCCACTTTTTTTTTTTTTTTTGCAGTTTTTCACTGGGGCTGGGTTTGAACCCATCCCCTCCAGCATATGGGGCTGGAGCCACAGGCGCCACTACTTTGTCCACTTTTTAACTAGGTTCCTTTTGTTGAGTTTTAGATGTATTTTAGATATTGATCCTTTATCAGCTATATGATTTGCAAATATTTTCTTCCATGGGTTGCCTTTTCACTCTGTTGATAGTGTCCTTTTATGTACAAAAGTGATTTTGATAGTCTAATTTCTTTTGTAGCCTGTGCTTTCATGCCATATGCAGGAAATCAAGCACAGTTGGCCTTATGTTTTTCTTCTAAGAGTTTTATAGTTTTAAGTCTTTGATCCATTTTGAGTTTTTTACATATATATATATAGAGAGAGAGAGTGTTGGTATAGTATTAGTATAGTGGTCCAGTTTTATTCTTTTGCATGTGGCTATCCAGTGTTCCCAACATTCACTGAAAAGACTGTCCTTTTTCCACTGGGTGATCTTGGTACCCTTGTTGAATATCATTGGCCATATACATAAGGGTTTATTTCTGGGCTCTCTATTCTATAGATTTATGTCTGTCTCTACTCCAGTTCTACAGTTTTGATTACTGTACCTTTGTAGCAATTTATGTGGAAACTGTGTGAGATCGCTGCTGATCTTTTTAAAGATTTTGTTAGGGTTCCTTGAGAGTCCATGTAAGTTTTAAGAGAGAATTTTCTATTTTTTCAAAAAAACATAATTTTGATACTAACTCTGTAGATCACTTTGGGTAGTGTTGTCATCTTAACGTTAAGTCTTCCAATCCATTAACACAGGATGTCTTTCCATTTACGTCTTAATATCTTTCAGTAGTGTTTTATAGTTTTCACCGTGTAAGTTTTTCAACTCCTTGGTTAACTTTATTACTAAGGATTTTACTCTTTTTGGTTATATTTTAGGAGTTGTCTCCATTTCCTTTATGGATTGTTTATTGTTAGCATAAAAAACACAGCTGCTGATGGTGATAGTTTGCATTTGTAGTCCCAGACAGTTGGGAGGTGGAGATGGGGGGACCAATTGCTTTGAGGCTGCAGTGCATAATCACTGCACTCCAGCCTGAGGAACACAGCAAGGCCTTGAAGACCTTGTTTCTAAAAACAGAAAACCAAACACACACACACAGTCCTGAGTTGTGTGTTGATTTTGTATCATGGAAGTCTGCTGTATTTGTTTATTCTAATAGTCCGTGTGTGGTCTAGGATTCTCTAGATAGGACAATGTCATCTGCAAGCAGATTTTACTTCCTCCTTTCCAGCTTGGATACCTTTTATAGCTTGTTCTTTCCTAGTTGCCCTGCTTAGAACATGTTGAATGTAGATGGCAAAAGTAGCCATCCTTGTTTTTAATCCTAGTGTAAAAATTTTGCCTTTTACCATTATGATATTGGCTATGGGTGTTTTGTTTAGCAGGCCTAGGCCAGGTTCAAACCCACTAACTCTGGCTATGGCTATAGGTTGTTGATTTGATTATCTTTTAAAATGTATATACAGGTTGGGCACAGTGGCTCACGCCTGTAATCCTAGCACTCAGGAGGCTGAGGCAGGTGGATTGCTTGAGTTCATGAGTTCAAAACCAATCTGAACAAAAGTGAGATCCTATCTCTACTAAAAATAGAAAGAACTAGCTGGGCATGGTGGCACATACTTTAATCCCAGCTACTTTAAGGTGACCAGACATCCCAATTTTTAACAATTTGTCCTGTGTCCCACAGCGTTTTAAAAAAGTTCCGATTTTTGGAAAGAATGCAGGACAAGCTAGGGAACTTGTTGGGTGGGACAACGGGAAGGGAATATATGGTTTTTGGCTGCTGAAAAGGTTAATGTAATTCCATTTGGGAATGATGAGGTTAATGTAACTTCATTTAGAAATGAAAAGGCTAATGTAAACTCCCTACTCCCCTCCTGGGCAAGGTCGCCCAGGTGGCCACAGGCTCTGCCCTATACATAATTTTTTTTAATGTATTATATTTGTAAATTGGACTTATGTTGAAATTAGAAATATATTACAATACTATTTTTGTGTTCTATGAAAATTTTTGTTGCTCCATATAGACCAAATTTTTATTTAAGAACACCCCCCCCCCACTCTCACCCCCATCAATGGTGTCCCACTTTACCAATGTTAAAATCTGGTCATCTTAAGATACTTGGGAGGTGGAGGCAAGAGGATTGCTCAAGCCTGGGAATTTGAGGTTGTTGTGAGCTAATGCCATGGCACTCTACCCAGGGTGACAGAGTGAGATTCTATCTCAAAAAATAAGTATTTACATCTATGCATTTCCTCTTTAGCATTGCTTTTGTGGTACCCCATAAGTTTTGTGTTGTATTTTTACTTTCATTTGTCTGAAGTAAATTTTCTAATTTCCCTTGTGATTTTTTGGTTGATTTGTAGATTTTTCAGTTTTTCTTCTGTTATTTGTAGTTTCATAGCGCTGAGATTTGAAGATACTTTGTACCATCTCAGTCTTTTAAAATTGTTTCATTGCACTGAGATTTGAAGATACTTTGTATCATCTCAGTCTTTTAAAGTTTATTAAGAGTTGCTTTGTGGCCTAACATATTCATCTATCCTGGTAATTGTCCCATGCACAAGCATTCTTCTGTTGTTGGATGGAGGGATGGGTGTATGTTAAGTCCCTTTGGTCTGTAGTATTGTTCAAGTTCTTTTTTCCTTATTAATCCTATCTAGTACTTTTATCCATTATAAAAGTAGGGTATGGAAGTCTTTTATTATTATAGAACTGTATTTCTCCTCTCAATTTTGTCCATGTTTGCTTTATATATTTTAGAACTCTGATGATTAAAGCATAGCTGTTTATAATTGCTGTCTTTTTGAATTCATCTTTTATCAGTATGTACTTGTCTCTTATAATGTATGGTTTTGACTTGTCTAATATTTGTATAGCCAACTCTTTTATTTTTCTATCCTTTCACTTTTCACTTTCAATGTATACATCTCCTTTACATCTAATGTTTCCTATGGACAGCATATAGTTTTTGCTAATGTGTCTTAGAGAGTTTCATCTATTCAAAGAAATTACCAATAGGGAAGGGCTGACTTTTGTAAAGTTTTATGTATTAAGCTTCTGTATGAGTTATGTCTCTCATTTCATCCATTATTGACTTCTTTTTTGCTTAGCTCATTTTATAGTGATACTTTTTGATTGCTTTCTCACTTCCTTTGTCTATATTCTATGGCTGTTTTGTGATGACCAGATTAACAGCCTAACATTAACAATCTGTTTTGGCTCGGTGCCTGTGGCTCAATCGGCTAAGGCGCCAGCCACGTACACCTAAGGTGGCGGGTTCGAATCCCCAGCCCGGGCCCGCCAAACAACAATGATGGCTGCAAGCAGAAAAAATGGCCGGGCGTTGTGGCGGGCACCTGTGGTCCCAGCTACTTGGGAGGCAGAGGCAGGAGACTCGCTTGAGCCCAGGAGTTGGAGGTTGCTATGTGCTGTTATGCCATGGCCCTCTACCCAGGGGGATAGCTTGAGGCTCCGTCTCAAAAAAAAAAAAAAAAGAAAAAATTCAGGATTACTAAAGACTTTTCTGACAGTATTCCTGGATTTATTCCTTTTGGTTCTTTACTGCCTTTTCTTTTGTCTTTTTATAAAACTAAAAGAGTTGGGATTTAAATAGGCCCTTGAATTAACTGACAATATTGATATCGTTCAGCACTCAGAATATATTTTCACCTTTCGCATAGTGGGTGCTCGATAGGTGTTTGCTGAAACGTTACAACCTGTCTGCTCCTCAGCTCACTCCTATAGGTGGGCACATTTTTGTCCTCTACTATTTACAAAACAGGACTGCCTGCAGGCGGCCCGGGTCTGTCACCCCAGCTTCATTTCTTGCTGCTGTCTGCCCCTCATCAGAGTTCTCCCTGTTGTACAGAGGGGCTCCCTTCCTTACCTGTCCTCCTTCCCTCCCTGCTTGGCACCCTTAGGACCCAGCTTCAGAGTCACCTTTTCTGGTGTCTTCCTTGGGTGACCCTGGCTCCTCCCTTGTCCTTCTGAGTTAGTCTTCAGTGAGTTGTGCTGCTGTGAATGCTCATGGTGGGGGGGGAATCTCTCCCCTTAGGGTAGTCGTGTGGCTTTCTCACCCTTTTCCTCTCCCCTGTAGCCATCCCTGCCAGTCAGCCGCACATTCAAGACACTGAGTGTTTACAAAGGGAGCGATGACAGCTTCCCTCACGGACAAGAGCAGGTTTACACAGGAGTTGCATCTGAGAAATCTAAGGGGATTGGCACACTTTCATGAGCCAGACATTCAACAATGTCAGTCCTCAGAAACTCAGAGATGAATACGGTCGTGAACCTAGTTTATTCTGAGGAACTAGAGGTGTGAGTTGCTGAGTACGGCGTTTAATTGGGACCAGGTACAAAGCGGGATTTGTTTTCTCCTGTGAACCTTTGCTGCCCCTCCCCGCCCACACACACACGCTCTGCTGACTCACTGTTACATGCAGGTGTTTTATGTTGGCCAGAGAATTTGAAAGTCCTTACACTTGCTCCAGCGGGCAGTAAACGATCCCATTCGTATGCATGGATAGCACTGTCCAGTGGTTTGCTCCCAGCAGGAGTTGGGCACTGAGGTCTGATACGAATCAGCTGCCTCCCCTAACCCCAACCTGGAGAACAGCCAGGGGACCCCGTGAAATGCTGGGCTGAGATGTAAAACAGCAGCTTATAGATCAGTCATGCTGGGTCTCCTGGTCTCATCACCCCGTTCTTAGTGACGATCCAGCATTAGGTTTTGTTTTGTGGTTCCTTTGATACCTTTGTGAGCTAAATATCTTTATGAATAAATGAGATTTGGCAATAATGCACTTTTTCCCAGTCACTAATAATATGATCTTTTATTATAGGACTTTTGTGCCCCTTCCTTGTGCCACCCCCTTGCACTCACACTAGACTGTAGCAAGGCCAAAAATGTCCACAAAGCACTTTTTGCTTTGGCCTTTCTTAAAACAAAAACTAACCTGGGATTATATTTAATTTGGGCATTAAGAAATACATTTGCCCAGATGTTAAAAGTTAGTTTCCGAGGGATGGGGAGAGCTTGTTTATGGCGTGTGAAGGAAGCTTAAAGGGAATTAGTTGAATCATGTCAGAATATTCAGCAGTCTTCTGCCGTCTGCTGTCAACAGCACATGGGCCCTTACGGTCTGCTTTGCCATCACTCTGACATTCTCCCTATCTAAACGGCATTCCCGATATCACTCACATGGCTTACATGGTTGCTTTTGAAGCTTTGGCTGGGTTAAATCTTTTCTACTTATGCAAAATGGGTTGGGTATATCCATTTCTCCGAATACCTGCCCAAACCAGCTGCTTCTGTTTCCTCTTTTTTTTTTTTTTTTAAATTTTTTTATTGAATGATAACTATGTACACATTAATACACTTCTGGGGTACAGTGTGGGGTTTTCACATGCAATCTGAAATACTTCCATCAAACTGATCAACACAGCCTTCATGTCATTT
>CAUYQV010184547.1:0-24016 GCA_963574575.1 Galagoides demidoff
TTAAAAACAATAGATTTGGGCTCTGCGCCTGTGGCTCAATCGGCTAGGGCGCCAGCCACATACACCTAAGGTGGCAGGTTCGAATCCCCAGCCCGGGGCCTGCCAAACAACAATGATGGCTGCAACCCCAAAATGGCCGGGCGTTGTGGTGGGCGCCTGTAGTCCCAGCTACCTGGGAGGCTGAGACAGGAGACTCACTTGAGCCCAGGAGTTGGAGGTTGCTGTGAGCTGTGATGCCATGGCACTCTACCCAGAGGGACAGCTTGAGGCTCCGTCTCAAAAAAAAAAAAAAAAAAAGAATCACATGTGATGTATAATTTTAGCTTTCCTTAAGCATATTCTATGATGGTGCAAAGTTAGTTTTAAGCAGAGGCTTGCTGAGTTTTTTTCAGATAAATAGAAACAAAAAATAATGTTATAAAGAATGTTACTATTCCATGTTACACATGGTAAGTGTTGGATTAGGGAGATTGCTAGTGTATGTACACATGCACCTGTTGGCTGACCACCTGTATGTGTGTCACTGACTACTGTGACTCTTCCTGTACCTTGGCAGTGGCTCCAGATGACTATAATACCTTTGATTATTGTGCAACTGAAAGCATCCCACAGCAAAGAGAAGATTCTAGTTCTGCCACTCAGCATTTACTTGCCAAGTCTGTGCCTTCCTTTACATTTTGAAGTCATAAATAATTGCCAGCTATAATTGCTTGGGTTATTTTCTCTACTAATTTCTATTGGCATGCATTCTAGAGAGCTGCCTATTTTGACTATGAATTGAATTTGTAATTGACTAGCTATTGCCTTTCCAAGGGCTGGTGCAACATGATTGATATTCTGCTCCCTTTTCCATGTTCTAGCATAGAAATTTATTTCTATAAATCAGGACCTAGTATATCTGCTTGTTATATATTTTCTTTCAGTGGCAATCTAAGTAAAGTTATATTATAGCTAAAAAGTATACTTATTTGTTTAGTAAATTTGCTGCCCTCTGCTGTTCATATTCCATAGATGGATTGTTTTCCTCTAGAAGTTTCTATCTCTTCTTAGCAAAACACTGTATTTGAGAACAGAAGTTATAAAATCAAGAATTAGTAATATGTTTATAACATTAAAACTATGACATTTTAAAAATCCAAGGGTTAGTTTTCCTGTAGAAGAAATAGTATGCCTCTATAAACAAAAAAATTACTGGAAAATTCTCTCTACGGTCAATTATCCTAAACTAAACATCAGCTCCAGCAAAACCATTCCATGAAATAATCATAGGCTGCATCTATCACGATCTAAATAATCACTGGAGAAAGCTGTTTCAGCAATATCAAAATCTCAATACTTTCGCAACTGTTGGCTGGAACATAAATTGAATCAAAGCCTTCAGTCAAACAGAAAATAGTTTTAAAATTAGTTCCTATAATTTTTTTTTTTTTTTTTTTTTTTTGCAATTTTTGGCCAGAGCTGGGTTTGAACCAACCACCTCCAGTATATGGGGCTGGCGCCCTACTCCTTTGAGCCACAGGCACCGCCCTAGAATATTTTCTTTATACCAATTTCAATGTTAGTTCTGAGAGGCAAACCAAAAATAATATTGGCATAAATAAGGGCAAATATCTCAAGACCTCTACATTTTCCCCATACCTTATAGTAGGTTGTTCTCTCTGACTTTTATTTATTGGGAAAAAATTGTAACAATAAAACAAAATATTATTTCAAAGAAAGAAAAAATCCAACAGTCCCAATGCCAGAACACCATTGTAGCCTTTTGTGTATGCCAACATTCCTACACTGTGGTCATCCAGGACACACATTGTAACTACTGTACAAGTCCATGTTTATATTCTATTTGCATTGCTTAGCATCCCACCACGAATATTTACCAGGGTTACTAAAGTCTCCATAATCACGATCACCACATATTTGGGGTAACTTAGTCCCTGGCACTATTTTGTAATGATGCCTCAATTTTCTCTTTCTCTGTAATTACTATTATAATCTTTTATTTTGAAATAAACAAAACCACATCAGTCAAATCATTTGGGGTATAATTCACCATTAAGCATAGCCTCCGTGTCATTAACAAAACCATTGTGAATGCAACAAGTCAATAAAACACTAGAACAAGCTCCTGTTAAAATAGTGGCTGTTAATGGAACATGGTCTGCTTCAAAGCTCCCAACTTTCCAAAGTTTATAGAGCGTATCTTTCAGACCTCAGATGTAGCTGCTCAGTGGAAGTCATTGAGTTCCTTTAAGAATTGTAAGAAGCTGGCATGGTGGCTCACGCCTGTAATCCCAGCACTCTGGGAGGCCCAGACCTCAGGAGTTTGAGACCACCCCCAGCAAGAGTGAGACCCTGCCTCTACTAAAAATAGAAAAATTAACTGGGTTGTGGCAGGCGCCTATAGTCCCAGGTTGGGAGGGGAAGACAGGAGGATCACTTGAGCCCAGGAGTTTGAGGTTACTGTGAACTAAGACGCCAAGGTACTCTACCCAGGCTGACACAGTGTGACTCTGAAAACAAAAAAAAGAATCATAAAAAAAATGACATGGAATTGCTTTGAAGCAGGGACTGCTTAATAGCCCTCTTGGACAACATCTGTACAGTCTCAGCCCCCCTTGGCCAGGGTGAATGGCTTTTAGGGAACCACATAATTTTCTTAGAATTTTTTTTTCCCTGATTTGAAATACAGTACTGCTTGATGGTACCACATTTAATTAGTGTGATAATGTCAAAGAAGTGATAACGCACATGTACTACTTTAAGCACCCAGATGTAATATAAAATCGACTCTCATCAGACATGGATTATTTGAAAGCATTAAGAGTCTGGCTGGTGAAGTAAATGCTCTGTGTCTGTTTTCTGTTACGAAAATAATTGTATTTCCTCAAACTATTCGTATAAACTCTCTGAGTTTTCTCATCTTAAATACAGCATTCAGAAACCACTGGAGAACAAGTCAATGATCAAAATTGACTTTTTCTCTAAATTATAATGTCAAGGAAAACAAGGTGGGATTGCCCCCTCCCAAGACTCCCTCCTCTGCCTGTCACCCACAGTAAAGTGAAAAACTCTGACCCCACCTAAATCCCTTCCTCGGCTCCAAGTAGGTCTGTGGCAGGTGGATCTTGGGGTGTCTCGTTAAACGCCATCTGTCTCCACATTCCGAGAGCCTGGTGACGGGCAGGTCTTTGCAGTGGTCCGGAATGTTCCTGAAGTATCTGGGTCACACCCCACCCCTCACCAAGAGGTCATTTGTCCTCCCACCTGGCCTGCCGCCTGGTGTCCTCTGCACTCTGTCAAAAGCCTCTGTCTAACGCCTCAGTTTTGCCTTCACTCCTTTCTTCCAGCCCCCCCTCCCAACATCTCCGACACCCGTCCCCAGGGAGCCCAGCCGGAAGCCTCTTTCAATCCCCAGACTTGGAGAAGCCCCCGGCAACCCCTGCCCTCCGCCCCGGAGCGGCGCCCCCACGCCACGCCCACGCGCCCCTGCGCTCTCTCCCATCTGGGTGAGCTCCCTCTGCCTGCACCTCGCTAAAGCCAGGACCCCCAGCACAGCCCTTGCTCTCACAGGCCAGGAGTGCAGTGCCCCTAACGCCCGGCCCCCAAGGCGCCCCTGTCTTTCCTGCCCAGGCCCAGGTCCCTAATGGCCAGGCTCACCACGTGCCCACACCCAAGAGGATGTCTACGCACTGTGGTCACCCGGGCAGGATGCTAGGCACCAGTGAGGGCAGGGACAATGTAGTGATCCACCGGGCCCTGGACTTGGATACTGCCCGGGAGTGCTGTCTGGGCCCTCCTGCTGCCGGGGAAAGCCATCCCTAGCTTATGCATCGGGTTATTGAGCAGAGGAGCTAACTAGGGACCAAGGCGATGCTGTCCGAGCTCACCTCCGTGTACTGAGGTCTCCTTTCCCTTTGCTGGCTGCGTTCTGTCCTGCGCGGTGGGTTGGGTGCGTGGCTGCCGAGTGCAGGGGATGCGTGGGTGTGGTGCCGGGCGGTTCCCTCACTCGGCTCAGCCTGCCTTTTCCTTCCCTTTTCCTTCACGTCTGCTCTAGACTGATCGCATAAATCCAGATGACATAGATTTAGAAAATGAGCCCTGGTATAAATTCTTTTCAGAGCTGGAGTTTGGACGCCCGGTAAGTGAGGCTAGACTATTCATCTAAGAAAAATAGGAGAATGTCATTTCATTTGTAAAACATAACCGTTGTCGGAGAGATGGGTGTCGTGGAGAAGGCAAGAGCTGAATGCATGATGGAGACACAGATTTGGTACGGCTTAGTTTGCATTCATTTCTGTACCAAATGGTTTAATGCGCTCAGACGCTTATGCGTGCGTTAGAATTCCTTTATATCTACTGAATTGCAAATTCAAAACGTTGAGGGAGTTTCTGTCCTGGAATATGAAGATAACCATTACAGCTTTAAAGAAGATTTGTATTTGTTTACAGTCCCTTTTGGCTTAGTTCAAACAGACATTGATAACAAAATTATCAATGCATTGCCTTGACATTGATAATAAAAATCATTACTATTAATTACCCTACCACCCACGTGCTGAGGACTCCCCCAGCCTGCAGGGTGCTGAGTTCTGCACCCATCATCTCTGAGAGTCCTCATGCTTCTCCAATAAGAAGAAAACCCTGACCAGAAGGGCTAATAATTTTCCCAGAATAATAAATGGCAAAGTCAGAAGTTAAGCATGTCAAAGAAAAAAATCTCCAGCCAGTTCTCACTGTAATATTCTACCCAAATATTCCTGCTGTGAAATACAGTCAAGTCACATGCCCTTGAATGCGGGGAACACGTTCTGAGAAATGCATTTTCGGTGGGTTTGTCACTGTCCGAACATCATAGAGGGCACTTACCCAAACTTAGATGGCCCAGATCACAACACATATGGGCCATATGGTGCAGCCTGCTTCTCCCAGGCTACAAACCTGTACACCCTGGGACTGTATGGCATACTGTAGGCCACTGTAGCTTCATATTTGTATATCTTACGATAGAAAAGGTACAGTGAAAACACTATATTATAATCTTAAGGGACCAGAACCATAATGGGGTCTGTCATTAACCAAAACGTCATTGAACAGTGCACGACTGTGCCTAGTTTCCCATTAGGGATGTAAGGAAAGGAAAAAATTGGGTAAACCCCATGGACCTTTATTTCCAGACTTGCTAGTGGGAGCCGCCTCCCCTCCTCTAATCCCCACTGTCCCACCAGTCCTACCGTCTCACCAGAGGAAGCTCCTCTACCCCCCAGGTTGGGCACAATTGCTAATCTTGTTTGGGATAAAGGCTCAACTACCGCTTCAAGTTAACAACTTGATTAGCTCAGGTTTTATTTAAGAACAGTATCTATCAACAGTAGGGCCTTTCTGTGTGTCAGTTACATATGTTTTATGAGTCACAGACTCATAAATAACATGCCAGTTACACTTCATGGCGATTTTTATCAGAAATCAGAGTCATTTGCCTTTTGCTATATTATATGCTGCCTTGTAGACTTCATATGGCTTACTGATTGGTGACGTAGTCCCGTTTGTCCCTTAAACTGCAAAGGAAACTTGATGTGATTTATTCTCTTTTACTGAACTCAATCAAAAGTGACTGTAAATAAATATAAACCAAATAGTTTTTTTCTAGAATTTATTCTGCATAATCAGAGGAATGTTTTCTTCCATTTTTTTTCTTTTGCTCTTACCTTAGTATGAACATAAATGCATCTTATTTCAGAGGAAAAACATTCTCTAGCTTTATTTTGTGTGCATTAGGGAGCTTGCAGGGAGAGCACCGATTTTTGTGCTAAGGCTAAATTACCTGCATTTCCTGTAATCATTTCCAGCCACACCTGCCATTCCCCAGCATGCTCTTCACTCGCTCCTTTAACGTTCCTCTAATGAACCTCGCCTTCCTCTGTGGCCAGAGGGTAGAAGTGCTGATTTTGATTGGATGAAATGACTTTATAAGTATACTAATTGAGTGAGCACCAGCAGTTTTGCCCAGTACTTGGGAATATTTACAAGCATCCACTCTACCTCCGTTCATGTCACTCTGTATGTGTATCCGGTGCTGTTGTCACTCCGTCTAACTGTTGTCACCTTTTCCACATGTCCATTCCTTGCTGCCATTGATTCTCCTCATTCCATCTCTACACTTCTGCTTATGTGGTGCACCTACACCCAGCCTCCTAAAAAGGCTCTGGACTATGTTCAAGATCATTCTTCTGGTGTTTCCAATGAGGTAAAAACCAGTTATTCTCTCTTTTTCAGATTTCTCCCTTATGGGCTGTGACTGTGATTCTGAACATCTGTGTTTTACATTTCTCTATAGGGCCTAAGCTATTTTTTAAAAATCTATCTTTGCATCATTGTGTAGTATCTATTTATCATGGCCCTGGACATTAAGTATATCAAAAGATACTGGCTGTTTCTGAACTCTAGGTGAATTAACAATTTATGGTCAAACCATTCAGCACAGTTCTGGTATTCAGCAGTATGAAAGTCAAAAATGAAAAGTACTAATGGATGGATTAACCATCTGTTTTGATTAGACTGAGTGAAATACTATTAGAAGCCTTCTGAGAACCATTTTATAATCATGCTTAAAGGTATGGATTAAGAGTTTAGATTCTTAGATAGTCAGATGCCCGTATCCCACATATTCCCAAAATTTATTTTTACTCTTCCATTTTTGTAAAGACTTAGGACTTGTGGATTTTATCATCCATCAAGAATAGGGCTAGCAAATACCTGGAAGGTGTGTGTCACGACTTCCCAGGTCAACACCCTCGCCAGACATTGTTAATCCTTCCGGATATTGTAACAGACCATCCGTCACTGGAATTTGAGGTGAAATGTACTTGCTACCTCTATTGAAGAATACTTATGATAATCAGGTGAAAAATTATTACCAAGAAATGTAAATTTCATTCAAATCAGACAAAGAGAGTATGCAGAAGGCAGAAATGACCCAGCCTCAGAAGCTTTTTACCTGGATCTCTGCAAAGAAAAATGGAAAATTATTTTGGAAACAATTTTCCAAATTTGGGGAATAATTTTTTCCAATTATTTCAGAAAGCAAACAAAGGACTCAGTAGACGACACAAGCCAACATGGTACTTACTGTCTTGCTAACCATCAGCTGTCTAACAGCCTCCTTTCAGGGACCCTTAAAAGCAACTAGCATGGGAGCAAAGCAAAGGAGCTGATTTTTACACAACGGTTGCTCTTTTGGTCTTCATTGAATACAGGAACGTGATAAATATTTTCATTGAAAAGTCTCAATTAAATTGGTGCAACTAGAACACACTAGTAGAGCACTTATGTTATTGGAGGTATTACTGATACGTGGTAGTTAACACTAGAATTGTGAGCACAGAGTTTTGGGGGAAGTAGCCAAATTTTTAGAACTTTAACTTTGAGAACGTTTTCCCCTGTGGTAAGCATCAAAGTGTGTGTTAAAACAAGGAAGTGATAAAAATATTTATATATTAAGTAAAAAGTAAAATAGGGTAATCAGAAACATTCTGGGTTATTTAATTCAGTCATTTCTAAACGCTTATCTTTTATAACCAGGCAGCCAGTCCTATAATCTGAGGAAAATACAAACAAGCAATTCTATTCTGTATGTCGTGTTACCTTCTTATCTGAAGGAAGGAAATCATTTCAACAAATGAACAACCCAAAAGTTTATTTGAAATTCAGCGTAGTCAGATATTTTTCTCAGATATTTTACTGAGGTATTTCTAGGAAGTTTTAAGGTAACTACGGTAAATGGGTCATTGAGACCTGAAATGCAATTTAGAGAGCAGCATGTCCACTATACCCATTTTTCAGTTAAAAGTGTGGAGCAGCAATTTTAAGAAGTCCCAAAGTCACATGGTAAGATGATGGTGAAAAAGAAAGAACATAGATCGCGCACCCTTCATTTCAGTGCTGTTTCCTTTGTATCGTACTTTTTAGCACTTCCAAGAGATGTATTTAGAAATTAAGTCTTTTAGAAACAAGTTATTTACCTAATATCGTTCCTTGTTAACTAATGAATTTCTGTGAAATGAGTGCTACTAATTAACATTACATAATAATACTTGGGTATAAAATAATGAAAATATAATTCTGTACATTCCATAATGTTATGGTAATGCCCCAAAAATCACCTAAAAAAGCACTTTGCTGGTGGGTATAACTCTTTGTCATTATCTCTTTGAGAGTGAGAGAGAATGTTGTCTGATATTAATTTCGCATCACGGAGGAGTGTAGAAAAACATACTCTTACAAGGTACCTGGACAGATGTCTTTAATAACCTTTTTAAAACATTTCTGATAAAAATTGTAATTGGTTAAACATTACCCCTTAGCTACCATTCATTAAGTGCCCAGTATATGCCATGAATGACATTCTTTTAATCCATAAACATAACTGAAAACTGACATTGATGAAGGACATTAAATAATTTAAAAGTTAAGGACTTTTTAATTATTTACATTTGGAACATAAGCCACACATTTGAGGACTTTTAAGTAAAGTTTAGTCACTTGATTACTTATTGAAAAGAGTGATTTAATGTCCATATTTCATTAAAACGATGTTCTAGGTATGTTCAAATGATAATATGTCAATGCTCAGTAAATCATAAAATGGTTACCTTTACTCTGGAGACAATTTCCATTTCAGAATGACTACCCTTCTTACAATTGGTGTACACATTTTTCTCTTAGTCATCAATCTACCTAGACTTTTTGCTCTCACCTTATCATCTAATACTGAACTGTTCTCTGAGTTTACATAAAGTCACAGAACTGGTTTTAGTTTACTTTGGCTGTGGAAGCCAGCCCAAGAAGGAATAACTAAAGCACAGTTAATCCGTCAGTTCTTATAGTAGGTTTTATTTTACATTACAATATTATTCAGGATTTTCCTAAACTGATAATTTAAAATTTCTGATCACTCTGGTGGTGTTCTAAGAGTGTCCCAAACTTGACCCTTTTTGATCCTATGCTGTGTGTTGTGTGTCGCTAGAAAGGCATGATCCACACAAATGGCAATGCCCTTCTGCAAACATGTAGAATTAATATCTCTAACTTGTCATATAACTTTCCAGGTTGTATTTTTACTTGTCTGCTTTCCTTCTGATTTAGTCCCTATTTTCCTACCTTTCTGTTGTCCAGTTCAGATTTCAGCAAATTAAAATAATCATGTAATCTTACTAGACTAGCAAACTGAATTTTTTTTCCTAATTTATATTTGTTGAGAACTTAGGAACCTAAATATTTTCTAGGCACTAAAAGCAACAGCAGGTGCTTTTCGGGTCTGAAAAGAGTATGGGTAATATTCTTGTGTGCAGAAGGAAGTTTTTGTTTGTTTCTGGGCAAATTTCCATTCTCATTCTATAAGATAGAATTAAGTTCAAATACTAGTTAATGTGGGGGCAGCGTCTGTGGCTCAAGGAGTAGGGCGCTGGCCCCATATATGGGAGATGGTGGGTTCAAACCTGGCCCCGGCCAAAATGGGAGCTTGTCAGACTGATGTACATAAAGAATTACAAAATCATATACTAGTGTTTTAATTGGTTAATTGGTGCTAGTTTACCAATTAATAGAAAATAGAGTTATAGTTTATAAAGCGAGGTTTAATTTCCACTATGTAGACTTTTAATATTCTGGTAAAATGTTTCTGTGTGATAGCAGCTTGAGATAAATTGTATCAAAGCTTATCTTTCTGGCTGACATTTTTAAACTTTCATAATGTTGAACACTTTTAAATAGCATTTCAGTTGTTCATAGAAGCCAAGTTCATCCATGATGATGAATTGATCATCAAATATGACCAAAAGCCTAAACTATATCTACTTGGTATGCATTTCCCTACACCTTCTAGATATCACAGCACAACCACTTTTATCTGCATTGTTAATGCAAATATTCTGGAGCTCAGTCCTCATCCTGTCTTGCTTTTTAGATATTTCAGCAATTATCACAGTAGCTAGCCTTGGAAAATGAAAAATTCATATCTACAATTTTGCTTAGTATCAATATCGGTTACTATTTAGAATAAAGAAAAATGTTTAAAGTCTGCTTTTTAAAAAAAAAAAACAAGGTTATATTTTAATTTGATAGGGTCATTTATTTTAAACTAGCCCTGAATTTACCTAGTTAGAAAGATATACATCTGTACCTAATTAAAGTAGCAATTAGTTCAAATTAAATTCTGTGGGCTTTATTGAAATGACATGTCTATGCTGACAGATGGGAGATGTCTCAAGTTCTTTTTATATTTTAAATATAACACCTGGCAACAATAAAAACACAAGGAAGACTTACGTTTCGTAAAGATTGAATAATGACAGCATATACGTTTTTTGATGAAGAGTCCTTTTTTTATTTCAAATTAATATGAGGGTACAAATGTTTAGGTTACACTGTTTTCATTTCTAAGTTCAAGTTGTAGTTGAGCCTTCACCCAGGGGGCATGCTGACTGCACATATTTTTTTTTCAACATCAAATCACTCCTGTAGGTAGGAAATTTCTGTTTGCAGCCAATGGACAAGATTCTGAAGTTCATGTTATATAGAAGCGTTAGCTCTTGCTTCAGTATTCCTGTGGAAATATTACTGGTTCCCATCCCTCACGCAATGCATGAGTGGTGGATAATTTGATCCACATGGAGAAATGCAGTGTCGTGTATCAGAAGAGGAAGCAGATAGGAACAAAGAATAAATCAGATGCGTGATTTCTCTTTGGGAAAACGTTTATAGGATCATAATGAATGTTTCCTTCAACCTCAATTTTTATAATATTCTTTTTCGGGTACCTTGTTTAATGTTGACAGGCAAATGAAATGTTGCCAGGATAAAAATCTTCATGGAACTATTTTTCTATTGTAACAGGCCTCCTTGTATCAGTCCTCTATAGACAGAAGCCTGGAAAGACCCACTAGGTAAGAATCTCATTAACATTACAAAAGTAGAATATTCTATACCTTTGATTCCTTTTTCAATAGTAATATTATAAACACCTCTAATCCTAACACTAGGAGGCAGAGGAGGGAGAATTGCCAGAGCTAAGGAGTTCCAGACCAGTCCGAGCAAGTGCCAGACCCCATCTCTCCTAAAAAATAGAAAAACTAGCCAGGCCGTGTGGCAGGTCCCTATAGTCCCAGCTACTTGGGAGGCTGAGGCAGGAGGATCGCTTGAGCCCAAGAGTTTGAGGTTGCTGTGAGCTATGATGACGCCATGGCAGTATACCCAGGATGACAGAGTGAGACTCTATATCAAAAAAAAAAAAAAGAAAGAAAGTAACATCATTCAGTGAAATAATGAAGATAAGGATCACTCATTTTTATTTTAAAAACCACATCTCATGAACTTTGTTTTATTTTTGTCTCTGCAATATTTTACATGATTATATTTAAGAATTTATTTCAAAATGAGTGAATAATTCTGGATTTCTTTATAGAATGAGAAGTTCTTCCCTATCTTTGCTTTACTGTTTTCTTTAGATGGGGATTATAAGTAATTTTCAACGTTTTTAGGTGGCTTTTATGATAATATATTTGAAAAGTGTTGTAGATTAAAAAGTGTTATGTACATATTCATTAGTTATGTGCCAACCACACAAACCAGAAATGCTGTTATTACCAAGAAATAAGAATTTCCTATGTGTACACTAGCCATGCTAGGAACATAAACATATTCAATCCTAAAACAGCACTGTGGATTAAATTCTATTGTCCCCACTTTTTCTCTGGGAAAAATGAGGCTCAGTAACTTTACCAGCTTTACCCAGTTGGCAGGGAGAGAGACAAGACAGTGAAACCAAGATAGTTTGTGACCATCCAGCCTAACTGCCCTTAGAGTCTGCCCTGACCTTAGTCCTGCTAATAAGCTGTCAATATCACACTTAATTTAAAATACCACAAAATCCAGCTCAAGGGATCCTCCTGCTTAGCCTCCCAGAGTGCTAGGATTACGGTGTGAGCCACCCTGCCCGCCTCAAAACCCACAGCCTGATTAACACAAAGCACAAACCCCATGGTTCCAAACAAATCATTTCTAAAGTCAAGGAGTGAGTTCCTAATGGTTTATTTTTGTTTTTGTTTTTTGAAACAGAGACTCACTATGTCACCTCAGTAGAGGGCTATGGTGTCACAGCTCACAGCAACCTCAAACTCTTGGGCTTAAGCGATTCTCTTGCCCCAGCCTCCCGAATAGCTGGGAGTACAGGCATCTGGCGATTTTGTTGTTGTTGCAGTTGTGATTGTTGTTTAGCAGACCTGGGCCGGGCTCGCCAGCTTTTTTTGGTGTATGTGGCCAGTGCCCTACTCACTAAGCTACAGGCATCGAGCCAGTTCCTAATGATTTTAAAGTGGGGAGCTGGGAATTGTACCATGTCATTAGCACACTCCCTGAGTCCTTCTGGTGCACATGATAACTGCCTCCATCACCAATCAAACTAATGTGACTCCTTCTTTCAGTTCTGCAAGCACAGCCAGTGACTTCAGGAAACGGAGGAAGAGTGAGCCCGCGGTGGGGCCGCCGAGGGGCTTGGGAGACCAGAGTGCAAGCAGGGGCAGCCCGGGTCGGGCAGACCTGCCGGGATCAAGCGCCACCCTTACAAAGTCTTTCATTAGCTCTTCTCCTTCTTCCCCCTCGAGAGCAAAGGGTGAGTAATAAATAATAAACGGACATGCAGGCCATCTGCCAGCTTGAGTTTTAGCCTGGAGCACCCGTGAGAGCTGGTCCAGTGAGAGAGGCACGTGCAGGCGTTCACCTGCAGTTCTTGGAGTTAATCTAGTCTCGGTAGACCAGATGGAAATCAGTGCCTTTCTTCCTACCCAGGCTGACTCAAGCTGGACAGCCACTTGTTGCTTCAGGGACTCTGACTAGCAAGTGTTAGTATGTTTTTTCCGAAAATCTTTTTTTTTTTTTTTTAAGACAGAGTCTCATTCTGTCACCCTGGGTAGAGTGCCATGTGGCACAGTGGCCTGTTCACAACAGTCCACAGTAAGAACTGGTTTCAACCAACATTTTTCTGGATGGCTCGTCTCCTCTCCGGAACTTGAGTGAGCACAGCGTTGAGAGGGAGAAAGTCACTCCTGTTGGTGGTATCACTGCCTTGGGGACAGGGATGTTTCGGAGACAGAGAGTGAAGATTGAAATGGCATCCCCAGGGACACAGGGCGGACACAGGGCTAACCCACATTTGGGGCCCACAATTTTCCCCAGTCCCTTGGGGTTGAAACAGAAGAAGGAGGGATTTTGAAATGTGTGAAGACAATGAGCTCTAACAGAAGTTTCCACAAAACAAAACAGATTCAGCTACATGTTATCAACTATAGACACTAAAAGTGTTGTCAAGTGGTAGTTAAAGCTAAGCAGTGGGTGATTCGTGTGCAAAGAGAGAGTGATGGCGAGGCTTGGACTCTCGAGTATGTAGAAGGCCCAACCCTTCTCAGGCCCAGTACAGCTGTGAAAAATAGCTAATGGTTCAGAGGGAGGGAGCCCAATTCATTACACCTTCCTCCTATTAACAGGGACACTTTTGTAAGATTCTGCCGGTTCATGCAGACAGATAGCTTAAGGTAACAAGTAGGTCATGAAATACCACTGATTCATTTTTCTTGGTTACATCCCACAAGTTAAAAGAAGTCTGATGAATTCAGTTTTGTTTTCATTTTTATTTTTTTAAGATAAGAGTCTTACTCTGTGTCTGTGAGTAGAGTGCTATTGTGTCATCATAGCTCACAGCAACCTCAAACTCTTGGGCTCAAGAGATCCTCCTGCCTCAACCTCAGCTGGGACTGCAGGCACCCGCCACCACGCCTGGCTAGTTTTTTCTATTTTTAGTAGAGACAGGGTCCTTGCACAGACTTTCTCAGGCTGTTCTTCAACTCCTGAGCTGAAGCAATCCACCTGCCTTGGCTTCCCAGAGGGCTGGGGTTACAGGAGTGAGCCACAGTGCCCAGCCTAGAATGTTGTTGTGTTTTTTTTTTTTTTTAACCATAGGGAATATTATATTAACTTCCTTTCCCAAACCCTACATATTTACTTCATGTGATTATCTGCTTTTGGAGAATTTGTAGAAGATTGTAAGGCCATGAGCGTTAAATAGAGATATTTTTCCTTTGCTAGATTTTATTTCTAAGAATAAAATGTCCCATTAGATTTTGGCCTCTCATTTATTGCTTAACTCAGCAGAGCAAAAGAAAAGAATATTTCCACACATATTCCAAATTAAGGTCAAGTTTAGCTCTCTTTATACGGCAGGTGATTTAAAAAGAAAATTAAAGCCTCCTCAGAATAAAAACAAGTATTTACCTTCTCTTGATACCAGTTATCCTATGAAAACAGTAAACCTAATAAGGGGTTAAAGGTAAACAAATAGGTAAATTTGTTGAAAAAGGCTGTAGCTATTTTCTTCTTAGAAAAATATGAGTGCAAATAGTTCACAGCGTCTTGATTTTGCAATTTTTGAAACTACTTTTGTCTTTTAGCTTTTTCTACTCCATGCCCATAAAAAAAGTATTTGATACAATTATGGGAGTATTAGTTAAATATAAATTTATAAACTCTTCTTCACATATGTATTATTTATAACCAAACAACACTCACAGCCTGACTCTATTATGTTGATTAAGTCTATAATAGTTTTGGCATTAATTGTTACAATTTTAAATCGCTACAAAGTCACCCTATCAGCTGAAGATGTGCCTCTGTGCCTTCGGCAAACCATATTGGCAGAAAGATGTATGAACTGTGTAATCAGAATAGATGCACTAGCTACACCAATTACTTCTTTTACGTGGTTTTGTTAACCCTTTCTGCACAACTCTGTTCATTGAAAAGGTATTATCTTGCCTTAGAATTAGACATTTTTCTCTGCAGTCGAGGCTGTGTGTGTTAACAAGGAATGTCTAGATTGAACACACTAACTGCTTTCTCTTTGCTGTGCTGTCTGACGCTTTACTGACGTGCTCTCCTCTCTTTGTGAACCTTTTAACTTCTCCAAATGTCTCTCTTCTACCACGCTGCTCTGGACTAAAAGGTGAGGATGCTAGCAAAATGTGTCCATCCCTTTGCAGTTACTCAGGGCTCAACGGCCACCCCTGCAGTGAGTTAGATTACTGTAGCAATTACAGACAGCACCTGGACGTCCCAAGGGACTCCCAAAGGGCCATTACTTTCAAGAACGGCTGGCAAATGGCCCGGCAAAATGCAGAAATTTGGAGCAGCACCGAAGAAAATGTCTCCCCCAAAATCAAATCCCGGAGCTGCGATGATCTCCTAGACGGTGACTGTGACAGCTTCCCGGACCCGAAAACCAAGTCGGAAAGCCTGGGCTCCCTGCTGTGTGAGGAGGACCCTCAGGAGAGCTGCCCCGTCCCATGGGCGTCCCCCTACATCCAGGAGGGTCGCAGCAACGGCAGGTCGCGGGTCAGACACAGGTCAGCCCACAATGCTCCCGGGTTCCTAAAGATGTACAAGAAGATGCATCGAATTAACCGCAAGGACCTGATGACCTCAGAGGTGATTTGCTCGGTGAAGTCCAGGATCCTGCAGTACGAACGGGAGCGACAGCACCCCAGCCTGCTGCCCAGCTGGAGCCAGTCGTCCACCGAGGAGGTGCCCAGGGACATGGTGCCCACCCGCATCTCTGAATTCGAAAAGTTGATCCAAAAGTCGAAATCCATGCCAAATTTAGGGGACGACATGTTGTCACCTGTAACCCTAGAGCCACCACAAAACGGTTTGTGTCCCAGGAGACGATTTTCCATTGAGTCTTTGCTGGAGGAAGAAAATCAAAGCAGGCGCCCTTCTCAGGTCCCACTCCCCTGCACATCCAAAGACCTGGTGCCCATTCACATCGAGGTCACCAGTGACGAGCAGCCGAGACCGCACGTGGAATTTTCCGACAGCGACCAAGATGGGGTCGTGTCTGACCACAGTGACTATGTTCATGTGGAAGGCTCGTCCTTCTGCAGTGAAAGCGACTTTGATCACTTTTCCTTCACATCCTCCGAGAGTTTTTACGGGTCCAGCCACCACCACCACCACCACCACCATCACCATCACCGGCACCTCTTCAGCTCTTGCAAAGGCAGGTGTCCTGCGTCCTACACCCGCTTCACCACCATGTTGAAACATGAGAGGGCCAGGCATGAACACACCCCTGCCGAGGAGCTGGGGAGACAAGACATGGACCCTGGCCTCTCTAAACTTGCTTTTCTAGTGAGTCCTGTGCCTTTCCGGAGGAAAAAAAATTCGACTCCAAGAAAACAGACTGAAAAGGCAAAATGTAAAGCATCAGTATTTGAGGCCCTGGACTCAGCCCTTAAAGACATCTGTGATCAAATCAAAGCTGAAAAGAGAAGGGGGAGTTTGCCAGACAACAGCATACTGCACCGTCTCATCAGCGAGCTGCTTCCAGATGTTCCTGAGAGGAATTCGTCCTTGCGAGCGCTGAGAAGGAGCCCCAGGCACCAGCCCCTCCACCCACTGCCTGCAGACGGTGCTAGCCATTGCTCATCCTTCCAGCACGAATGTGAGAGGGTCCCTCATAGTCCCTCTTTCCAAGACGTGGACACAACCAACAACAACGCCCACCACCAGGACCGGGACGGGGCGCTCCAAGGTGGATGAGCTTTTCTTTCTTTCCCTTTGGGGTTCAGAGACCCCCTTCCCTCCGGCTCTTTCATTTTCCATCCCACCATCTCATCATTCCTGAGCGGTGAGACCACTTGGCATCGTTCTGTGTTGTGAAGCAAGTGCTTGTTGTATGCACGTGTCTTACTGAATCGTCCTCATTTACCCATGTGGCATTCTGGGAATGTGTGGCTTAAAGGGATCACAAAAATTGTAGTCTTTTGAAAGTGAGAGGAAAAAACCATTTAGGAGCTTAATGTTAGGATGGAAACAGCTGTTACACTGAGACAACAAAACAATCTACTAAGTTAAAGAGACTATTTAACAACAAAAACTATCGTTAAATATCAGTATCCTTCAAAGGGCCTTTTTTCATTATCAAATGAATCAAAACAATAATTTAACAAATGGCCTCTTCTCTGATTATATTAACTTTAAAATTTTATACTCATCCCCTCAATAAGCAATTTCCTCACATTCTTTATGGAAGTCACTATATACAAACATTCAGGAAGCAGAACTGAAACATGAGAGTAGTACTTGATAGACAACCAAAGAAATTAGGACTTGTTTAATACTTTTTCCATTAAAGGACACAATTGTGATAAAAAAAATTTTTGTGAATGTACCTTTAAGCTGTACATATGAAAGTCCCATTTCCACCAATCAGTGTATTCATTTCCTCCTCTTTTCCATTACTTAATTTGTTTACTTTCTATTTCTGCTAAAAACAACCCTATATGGAAATTTAAATTAGGCCATCTAAGTTAAAAGTGACTCGCATCTCCATTTTCATAGGTAATTTTGAAATGTCAACACAAGGACAAATGGAAGTTCGAATGCAGAGGACTTTTTTGAGATGTAACTTAAAAGCTCAGGGTGATTTAATATTTTTATTTGATTCTTTTCATTAACTCTTAAAGTACATCTGTTTGCTATGTCAATTTAAGGGACTAGAAGGAATATTTCAGGCTTAAACTTAGTCACCAGAGAAGCTTCCATGCACCAGGCACTCCAAAGTGCTTTGCATACATTATCTAATTAAATCTAGTGTAAACAGAGGAGCTGGGCATTCTTGTAAGCATTCTTTTCAATTTAGGAAACTGGGGCCTAAGGTAGACAAAAAATTTGCCCAAAACCACAGAGATAGGAGGTGACAGAAAGGATATTCAAACCCCTAATAATTCAGAATTTATAGGCAAAAAAAATTAATTCAAATTTCATATGAACTGTAATATGGATAGCTCAATAATTATTATTGCACAAATTTACTTGTGGTATTCAATTTTGCTTTGGTCTATACTATGCAACATGCTTAAAAAAAGGAATTCGGTCAATCAAAATGTTTAAAATCAGTTTCTACAACTGGAAATGTTCACTGATTAAACGATGTCAGAATCTGATTTTTTAAGAAATTGGCTGCCTTCTCCAGTTTTGTTTGTTTGTTTGTTTGTTTCCTTTTGAAGAGCGAGTCTCACTCTGTTGCTCACTCTGTTGCTCAGGCTAGAATGCTATGGTACCACAACTCAGAGTAACTTCTTACTCCTGGGCTCAAGCCATCCTCTTGCCTCAGCCTACAGAGTAGCTGGGACTGCTGGTATCTGCCACAATGCTGGGCTAATATTTTTCTATTTTTAGTAGAGATGGGGTCTTGCTCTTGCTCAGGCTGGCAAACTCCTGAGCTCAAGCTATCTACCTGCTTTAGCCTCCCAGAGTGCTAGGATTACAGGCTTTAGCCCCACCTGGCCTCCCTCTCCAGTTTTTTGTTTGTTTGTTTGTTTTATGTTTTTTTGTTTTTCATATCCTAATGTAATCATCTCCAATTTCTTTCTTTCTTTCTTTCTTTTTGAGACAGAGTCTACCTATGTCACCCTGGGTACAGTGCCCTGGTGTCATAGCTCACAACAACCTTTCATACAGTCAAAGCAGTTAAAACCTTTAAACAATGTTTTCTTATTATGGATCAACATTTTTAGTTCTTTCACAGGTGAATAAAATCAACTATATTTTTAATGTTTCTTATTATTCAGCATAACTAAATTTATTGAAGGGATAAAAGAAAGAATTGACCCAAAATTTTACCCAATTATGCTGGTAATTCCATAACATAGACTATATTTAACCTCCAGTTAAGTTTCCATAAATGCAGCACATAAATACAATAAGATACTGCTAAGAACTACTAGCAATTGTAACCTTGTAATGATGATGATTTACACTTTGCTTTAAGATGAACAAAAAGAATTCAGTACGTCACAAGCAATTTGGCAACTAATGGGATGCTTTGTATTTATTCCTTGGCTTCTCAGAATGATTATTTACTTTCTGATAAGGCAGTTTATCAGCTGGGCACAGGGAAAGCCATAGACATCTTCTGACTCATAAATATTTAGAACAGGGAGGGGAGAGAGAGAATGGACATGACCGTGCTCTTGTCATCGACATGCTTTCTTTGGTTTTGTCTCTTTTCCATTACGACATTGTAAAATTGTTCCACAAAATATTTCTGTACCTACAAACTGTTGCTCTTTTCCAATTCTCTATCCTTGGTGGGCCTCTATAGTTATTATAAACTGGAGGGGCAAAAAGAATAGAAATAAAAAGTTTAAAAAAATTTTTTGAGATGAAAAAAATCTCTCCAAGTTGTCTCTGAGAGGTGTGGTGGTACGATTAATCAGCAAGATAACAATTACATTTATTTATGCAGTTACTTCTGCAGCCTGGGAAATGCTCTTGTTTTTGTGTCTTATATCGTGACTTTATAATGACCCGTGAATCATACCCATGTCTCTAATAGTGCTGCCTCTCTCTAAATTTGGTGGGAAAAAAAATAATTACCACCAGGGAAAATGGCTAAGCAAGTCTGGTTGGAATTAAGCGGAGACTCACCCTGACCGGCCCTGTTCTTTCCAATAGACCGAGAGTCCCCAAGAAGTTACTCATCCACCTTGGCTGATGTGGGGAGAAGTGTGCCAAGGGAAAGAAGAGGAACTCCAGAAAAGGAAGTAGGTACTTCAATGGCACTGGAGTCTTTGACCACAATATACTTAAAGCACTTACCAGCCAAGCTGACACTCCAAACCACTAAACTACCCCAGACTGAAAATGTGAAAATATTAATAACCACTGAGGAACTAGAAACAGTTTTCCTGGCCTGAGCAGAAGACTCAAAGAGGTTTGGTGCCCTGATCCTAGCCGGTCGTGGCCCAGCTTTGGCAAAAAGGCCTCCCCAAGTCTTGACCTGATGCCCGTGAATTAACAGTTGTGGTCTGCAAGAGTCCAGAATTGGGCTTCCTGGTGGAGAGAGGAGATTCCACTGTGCAGTTTCCTGGCCTACTGGTCTAAGAGGAAACCCTAGGTCAGCTGTGTTGCAAATCAATACAAAATTCTACATAAAAACTTTGACTGGCTTACCTTTTGTAGGAGAAGATTTCTTTAAAAAAAAAAAAAAAGCCTTTACATCAGCTCAGTTCTCATGGGCAGTGCTCCTGGGGACCACATGCCTACTGACCCTTTTCCATGGCTCTGAGCCAGGGCTGGAGTTCTTCCTCTTCCCATGTCGGAGCCGTGAGGGTTTTGACTGGTGTGCACTCTGAGAGGATAGTGAAGGATCCCCTCCACAAAGAAGGTCCAGATTTCCCGAAGGAAAGAGAATGAAGTGAAGGGACTACTGGCTGGTGGGAAGGAAGAAACTGGTGTGTATAGCTATAGGACACGTACAGAGTGACTCAGGGAAAGATTCGTGGGCTCCAAAGTCTGAGGGTGGGCACTGCCACATCACGTCGTGGTGAATAGATGACAAGGTGCTGAAGGATTCCTGAACCTTCCAGGGAAGGCAAGATCATCACACCTGTACTTCTGGCCACTAACCAGCCTCCTGGTGCTTATGGGGCTAATTTCTTTGGTGATGTGTTAGTAAGTGTTCAGTGAATGGGATGATGACTTTCTCTAAGACTTTGATCCTTTTATTATGAGGGAATTGTGACTATCTATAGAATTTAGAGCAGTTGACCTTTCACAGTTGACCTAGGAAAAGCCTTTGTTTCTTTGTTTGTTTGTGAGACAGAGTCTCTCTCTATCACCCTGGGTAGAGTGCTGTGGCATCATAGCTCATAGCAACCTCAAACTCCTGAGCTCAAGCAATCCTCCTGCCTCAGCCTCCTGAGTAGCTGGGACTACAGGGGCCCACCACCACACCCAGCTGGTTTTTCTATTTTTAGTAGAGACAGGGTCTCGAACTCCTGAGCTCAAGTGAGCCTCCCACCTCAGCTTCCCAGAATGCCAGGATTACAAGTGTGAGCCACCGCACCTCATTCAGGAAAAATGTAACAGTCAAAATGACACCCAGGACAGAATCCTCTGAGATGTTTTATTCTCCCATTATGGCATTAATCGACCTTATCACCTAAGATGAAATATAATGGCAAAAAGTTTTATATTCCTGCTTAGCTTAACTGTCTAAATACAGAGCTAATTGATTTACCTGTTGCTTGAATATAGGATTTACTTTATATGTGTGTAATCATTCCTTGAATTTTCTTTAATGCTTGTGAAACTGCTTTCTTGAAGAAAATCAAAATTTTTCGTTAGTGTTAATTGTTTACCTTCCTTTCCAGAAATTGCCTGCAAAAGCAGTTTACGATTTTAAAGCTCAGACATCTAAGTAAGTAAGATAAGTATTCATTATATGCTTTAAGTTAACTTTAAGTATGTCAGTAATGCTTTAAGAAATGAACCTTGCAACATTGCAGTTAGACCAAGTAAGGTCTAATTGCCAATGAGCCGATCTACTCTGATTAAATGGTTCCTTAGAATTAACTGGGATAGGACACTTGTATTTTCATTTTGAGCTTAGCTGAGAAACACTGAGTTTTAAATTATGCTAAGCACATTAGATAGAACATAATGCATTCAAAAGGAGAGGAAAAACAAAAAGAAATGAAAAAGCATGGTTTCTAGAATTTTTATTTCAAGATTAATTATAAGTTTATTAACCCTAGGTGGGGGAATTTGGTAACAGGTATTTATCCAGCTGTATTAATGATTGTGAATAAGTACAAAGCTTCATCCAGTAAAAATCTCTACCTCTCAACCTTTAACACTTAAAGACTGTGAGTTAAGTTTCCTCTTGTGCTCTGTGGTTGGTGATGCTTTCCTGTTTCTGTGTGGCAATATTTCTTCTGCCTTTTTTCTCTAGGGACTTGCTCATCAGCTAGGCCTGTGGTTAGCACTAAGCCCATTAGTAGATTTAAATAGAAGGAGGCTGTCTAGATCTTCCATGCCCCGTGGGCACATACACACACCCCATTTAGGAAATCTTGGTCTCCAGTAGAATTTGAGATACATGTTGAATTCACTATAAATTGTTGTTAAGTTACACTACGTTGTTTAAACTGAGTATATATGTACAATAACCAAAATATTTATTCATAAAAATGTACACGGTATGAATTAATAGTTCCCAAAACTATCTCTGGCCAAAGGCATATAAGAAAATAAAACTACTCAGAATTTGGTAACTCTGCTGAGATTAGGAATGAACAATCCTATTAATTAGAACATCAAACACAGCTTACATCCTATGTAAAAAATAAAATCCTGTAGAAAATCTTCCATCTTTTCATTAGATTAGATAAGTAACATTTGCTTTCTCTTGCACGCCCTCTGGTCCTAATTGCTGTTCTCTGGACAAGGTGTGACAACTTGCATGTCAGTTTCATAAAATGATGATCCAGAGCACGTATATTTTATTTTTTCTTTGTGACAATCAGTCGAAGCTTCCTTAAATATATAAAACCCCAAGTAATGGCAGGAGATATGAAATAGCAAGGGCATCCACCCAGGGCCCACAGAGGCTTTCAGAAGGTTTAACAAAAATCAAGCTTTGGCTGGACACAGTGGCTCACCCCTATGATCCCAGCACTCTGGGAGCCAAGGCAGGAAGATCCTTTGTGCTCAGGAGTTCCAGACCAGCCTGAGCAAGAGCAAGACCCCCATCTCTACTTAAAATGAAAAAACTAGCTGGGCATGGTGGCAGACCCCTGTAGTCCCAGCTACTTGGGAGGCTGAGCCAAGAGGATCACTTGAGCCCAGGAGTTTGAGGTTGCTGTGAACTATGATGCCACAGCACTCTACCCAGGGTGACAGAGTGAGACTTTGTCTCAAAAAAAAAGGCAAATTTTGCAGAGGATGGTGACATGCTATGCAGAGGAAAGGTGCGAGGGCACGGATGATGTCACTGGATATTGAGGACCAAGCCCTCCTTCCTCCATGGACCACATCTTTATCGAGGGTTTCAGGGAAACTCACTCTCCCAGGCGCTGCCTTTGCCGAGGTTTGTCTGCGTCACCTCCACCTTCCATCAAGGTCCTAATTAGATCTTTTGAAACCAGAAAAATCTAATTGCAGAATCCTTCAGAAAAGTAGACTAAAGAACCCCCCAGGGCAGCACCTGTGGCTCAAAGGAGTGGGGCCCCATATGCCAGAGGTAGAGGGTTCAAACCCAGCCGCAACCAAAAACTGTAAAAAAAAAAAAAAAAATCCATAGAAGCCATCTCATAATTTTAGTAAAGAAAAACATATGCCTATGATGTCTTAAATAAATCGATCTTACTGCAGCTAAATCACAATCCTCTCGTTTTGTTCTCAGGAGATATGAAGACCAGTCATTCATCATCCCCAGTGCAGTTATACATTTGATCAAAATGGAAGTGATGTGAGACTTTAAAAGGCTTACACCACTCCCCCCTCCAACAGTACTGAAAGCTATGGAAAGACTAGCTACATTTTTTTTTTTTTAACAGTTTTTGGCCTGGGTTTGGGCCTGCTACTTCCAGTATATGGGGCCAGCACCCTACTCCTCTGAGCCATAGGCGCCGCCCAGACTAGCTACATTTTTAAGTTGGATGTGTGTTTTGTACCTAACATCTTATAAACAAGAGATAGAGATACCTGTTTTAAATAAGTACCCGTTTAAAAGCTATTCTTTGCAATCTACTTCAATAAAATCTAATAAAAAATAATTTTAAAAATATGGCTAATTCACTCACCAAACATAAACATAATGTTTTCTTTTCTTTCCTTATCTTTTTTTTTTTTGAGACAAGAGTCTCACTCTCACCCTGAGTAGAGTGCCACAGCATCATCATAGCTCACAGCAACCTCAAACTCCTGGGCTCAAACAATCCTCTTGCCTCAGCCTCCCAAGTAGCTGGGAGTACAGGTGCCGGCCATGACACCCCAGCAAGTTTTTCTATCTTTAGTAGAGACGGGGGGGGGGGGGGGATCTTGCTCTGGCGCCGGCGGGGGTCGCACTCCGGCGCTCAAGGAATGCACCCCCCACCTCCCCCGGCCCGAAGGAGGGGAGTAACGG
>CAUYQV010184550.1:0-11061 GCA_963574575.1 Galagoides demidoff
TGCCAGCCACATACACCTAAGGTGGCGGGTTCGAATCCAGCCTGGGCCTGCCAAACAACAGTGACGGCTGCAACCAAAAAATAGCCAGGCGTTGTGGCAGGCACCTGTGGTCCCAGCTACTTGGGAGGCTGAGGCAGGAGAGTTGCTTGAGCCCAGGAGTTGGAGGTTGCTGTGAGCTGTGAAGCCATGGCACTCTACCCAGGGGGATAGCTTGAGGCTCTGTCTCAAAAAAAAAAGATAAAGTATAGGCCAAGCACAGTGGTTTACGCCTATAATCCCAGCACTTTGGGAGACCAAGGTGGGGGATGGCTTAAGCTCAGAAGTTGGAGACCAGCCTGAGCAAGAGCCAGATGCCTTCAAAAATAGCTGGTCTTTGTGGTGGGCGCCTGTAATCTCAGCTACTTGGGAGGCTGAGATAAGAGGACCTCCTGAGCCCAAGAGTTTGAGGTTGCTGTGAAATATGAGGGCACAACACTATTGGGGCAACAAAGTGAGACTTTATCTTAAAATAAATAAATAAAGAAAGAAAGAAAGAAGAAGAAGAAGACCAGGCACAGTGGCTCATACCTATAAGTCCAAGGCTTCGGGAGGCCAAGACAGGAGGATGATGTTGCCCAGGAGTTCCAGACTGACCTGGGCAACATAGTGAGACCTTGTCTCTATAGAAAAGTTTTAAAATTAGCAGTGCCTGGGCAGGGCCTGTAGCTCACTAGGTAGGGTGCTGGCCACAAACACCCAGGTTGGTGGGTTCAAACCCAGCCTGGGCCAGCTAAACAGGATGGAACTACAACAAAAAAAATAGATGGGTGTTATGGCAGGCGCCTGTATTTGCAGCTGTTTGGGAGGCTGAGGCAAGAGAATCGCTTAAGCCCAAGAGTTGGAGGTTGCTGAACTGTGACGCCACAGCACTCTACCTAGGGCAACATAGTGAGACTCTGTCTCCAAAAAAAAATTAGCAGGCTAGTGGTGGGTGCCTGTAAGTCCTAGCTGCTTGGGAGGCTGTGGTGAGAGGATCACTTGAGAGTTTGAGGCTGCAGTGAGCCAGCTGCGATTGTGCCAATGCGCTCTAGCCTGGGTGACAGAATGAGACCCTATCTCTCTTTTTTGAGACCCTACATCTTAAAATTAAATACTGTGGCAGATGCCTATAGTCCCAGGTACTTTGGGAGGCTGCGGCAAGAACATCACTTGAGCTCAGGAGTCTGAGGTTGCTGTTGAGCCAGGCTGAGGCACTCTAGCCTGGGTGACAGAGTGAGACTTTGTCTCAAAAAAAAAAAAGAAAGAAAAATTAAATCCAGTTATCATATAACACTGTTCTGTTCCTAGGTACTTAATCAAGAGAATAAGAAATGTATTCATGAGGCAAGAGGATTGCTTGAGCCCAAGAGTTTAAGGCTGCAGTGAGCTATGATGACACCCTGGTGCTCTAGCCTGGGGCAACAGAGTAGAGACCACTGGTTCTCAACCTTCCTAATGCCTTGAACCTTTAATACAGTCCAAAGGGGTCGCGACCCACAGGTTGAGAACTGCTGGAGTAGACTCTGTCTGAAAAAAACAAAAAAAACATAATCAAGCTTGGCGCCCGTAACACAGAGGTTATGGTGCCAGCCACATACAACTGGGATGGCGGGTTTGAATCTGGCCTGGGCCAGCTAGACAACTGAAACCAAAAAAAAAAAAAAGACAAGACAGAAAAGTATTTACATAAAAACTTGCACTTGAATTTTCAAAATAGATTTATTCATAATACCTAAAAAAGTAGAAACACTGTAAATGTCAACTGTCAACTGGTAAATGGGTTAGTAAACCCATACAGTGGAATATGACTGGTTTATAAAAAGGGATGAAATACTGATACATGCTACCATGGACGGACTCTGAAAACTTGACACCAGGTGAAAGAGTACAGATGCAAAGGTCTTATACTTTATGATTTCATTCATTTGAAATGTCCAGAATAGGCTATAGAGACAAAAACATTTTACAAAATATTCTCTACCTGTTGGCCAGCTCTTTGTAAAGTTCTGCAATGAACGTTTTGTAAATAAGGTACATTTAGCTACAATTTCCCATTTTCCCCATGTATGGTGACTTTGGGGACACCTTGTAGATTAGTGTTTATAGAGGGTGGGGGAGTACTGAGGGAATACTCATTGTGGGGGATGAAGGTATCAATCCAGGTCCCCATTAATGGGGATCTTGCTGTGTTCCACAGTCTGGTTTCAAACTCCTGGCTTTAAGCAATCCTCTTACCATGGCCCTCCATCACAGCTCACAGCAACCTCAAACTCTTGGGCTTAAGTGATTATCTTGCCTCAACCTCCCAAGTAGCTGGGATTATAGGCACCTGCCACGATGCCCAGCTATTTTTTTGTTGTAGTTGTCATTGTTGTTTAGCAGCCCAGGCTGGGTTCAAACCCGCTTGCCTCCATGTATGTGGCTGGCACCCTACCCACTGAGGTATGGGCGCCGAGCCATGGTTTTCTAATTAATAATTTTGAGCATATAAGCTAAAGGAGTACTGTGTGCATGTAAGTCATTTTGTGATTAATGAATACTCTTTAATTAACAAATGTTGTGAGTTCTCCTTGTGATGGGCCTCTTCAAACGCCGTACGTCAGAAAGGTTTAGACTAGCTCCTTGCCACTGAGCTCTCACCACGTAAGGCAACCTTTGATTTGGCAGAGCAGGTATTGATTTTACCCTCTTTAATGTTACTGGGTTTTCTGCTCTGACAAATATCTAATAAACACTTACCTCTGTTGGACATTTCACTGTCTTTTCCTCTTATTTCCTACCAATGGCACCAAGAGTTCCCACACTGGTGAATGAAAATGGAGATGCTCTCTTAGACCTGCGTGGTGAGAAAAAAGAGAGAACACATGAACATGCTTCTGCAGCACCTTGTATTAGAGTGGTGCTGTGGGACTGGTGACAAGCCCTGTAACACGGATCCCATAACACGTGCATATGGCAAAAAAATTTTTTTTGAGACAGAGTTTCATTCTCTCCCTGGGTAGAACTCTTGGGCTCAAGCAAGTCTCTTGCCTCAGCCTCCCAAGTAGCTGGGATTATAGGCACCTGCCATAATGCCCAGCTATTTTTAGAGATGAGGTCTCATTCTTCTTTCTCAGGCTGGTCTTGAACTCATGAACTCAGGCAATCCACCCACCTTGGCCTCCCAGAGTGCTAGGAAATTTCCATATTTTAAAAGCAGGCAGTTTGCTAGGAAAATATGAAGAGAGTTGATTTCACTTTTAGCCATTTTTATTTAATGAAGCTGATGTGAGAAGAGATTTTTGAAATACATGGAGGGATAGGATAGTCTATTTCCGAGGCCTAAAACACCTTTTTAAAAAGAGGAATTGTATAATTAAGCTAACTATTGGAATAATATTACTATTCCAGGTTGCTAACTTTTGAAACATTTTTACTTTAGCGATTTTTGTGACGTTTCAGCAAGATCTGTGATGGGACTTTCTCTTTCTGGCAGGTGCATCCCTTGTAAAGGCTCTCGGTTTCCCCCCACCCTTCCCCGGCCTGCTGTAGCTGTATTACCCTTTAAGCTTCCTTACTGTCAGATTGCAACAGACAAAGGACAAATGGAGGTATGTGGAAATCCTACCTTGACTCTCTGAATTTGATAGCACACTACCTGTGATACAGATGTTTTAAAATTACTGTGACGAGCAGTGTTGAGCATTCATTGGTATGTGATTAAATAAGTAGTGGTAGCAGGGAAGGGGCAGGACTGCTCACGCTCACCTGGCTGCCGCACTGCTTCCGGGACTCTGTCTACAAGGTAGCTGGGTAGCCAGGTAGGGCCTCCCGAGGCCCAGCAGGTCCTGAGCTGTGGCGCTTCCATGCATTTTGTGTCTTTGGCACCTCACTTGCTTTGCTCTAGCCTTGGCCCCTGTGTCATCAAAAGTCGTTTGTAATCCTGTAAGTGGTTATTCTAATTAAGAAGCAGATCAGCTTCTGAAAAGCTGATTTACCAAGTTCTCTGAGCTTTAACTGGGATGGCTAGAAAACTGTATTAAATGGTACATTTACCCTCTCTTTTTTTAAGGATAGTGAAGCTGTAGTAGCATACTGGGATTTGAACTGTAAACTGAACTTATAGGAAGGAGGATTTCAGAACTGGTATCTTGAGACAGCACTCGCCTGGTGTCGCAGTGATGGTTTCATTCATTGAGCAGCTTTCTGCCTTCACAGGAGCAGTACTGGCGTTCAGTTACATTCCACCACCACCTTGCTTATCTCGCTGACAACGGCTATGAATACGAAGAGAGCACGAAAAACCAGGCCATAAAAGCACAACAGGAACTTTTAATGAAAATGCTAGCGGTGAGTAAAATAACACAGAAAGAACTAAAGTGAAATACATTTCTAGAGGTTGAATCTTTTTTTCTTTCTTTCGCTTTTTTTTGAGACAGTCTCCCTATGTCACCCTCAGTAGAGTGTTAAGCTCATAGAAACCTCAAACTCTTGGGCTTAAGTGATTCTCTTGCCTCAGCCTCCCAGTAGCTAGGACTATAGGTCCCCGCCACAACACTCAGCTATTTTTTTTATTATTGTTGTCATTGTTTAGCAGGCCCTGGCGGGGTTTGAACCAGCCAGCCTCAGTGCATGTGGCCAGTGTCCTAACCACTGAGCTACTGGTGCCGAGCCTAGAGATTGAATTTCTTTTTTTTTTTTTCTTAGACAGAGCCTCAAGCTGTTGCCCTGGGTAGAGTGCTGTGGCATCACAGCTTACAGCAACCTCCAACTCCTGGGCTCAAGTGAGTCTCCTGCCTCTGCCTCCCAAGTAGCTGGGACTACAGGCGCCTGCCACAACGCCTGGCTATTTTTTTTTTTTTTTTTTTTTTTTTGGTTGCAGCCGTCGGTGTTTGGCGGGCCCGGGCTGGATTCGAACCCACCAGCTCAGGTGTATATGGCTGGTGCCTTAGCTGCTTGAGCCACAGGCACCAAGCCAATAATTGAATTTCTTGAAGGTATGTGAATTTGGACTGAGTCCCACAACCTAGAATTCTTAAGTTTTATCTGATCATATTTTTCTCCCATAAAAGTTCTGTTTTCTGGTTGATGTTGTAGTTAAAATATTTAGGATATTACCTTGTAATATCCATACAAAAACAGACATCTCCAGTGCCATTTCCCTTTCTCTTGTGCCCACCAGTCTATGTTTTAACAGTTCCTCTAGATAGCTCTTATGCTTAAAAAAGTGTGAACCACCCCCACACACTAAAAACAGAATAATTAGGTGGGTGTCATGGTGGGTGCCTATCGTCTCAGCTGTTCAAGAAGTTGAGGCAGGAGGATCGTTGGAGCCCAAGAGTTTGAGGTTGCTCTGAGCTGTGATGATGCCATGGCACCCAGGTGCCAGAATGAGATTGTCTCAAAAAGCAGTTTGAGGACCACTGCTCTCGCACCTGCTTTTACTGTATGCAGTTTGTAGGTGGGTTGTTTTTAGACATTTAGGGCTAGGCTTGTTGGGAACTCTGATCAGCCTTTTACATCTCCCTTGTGTTAGGCCACTGTGGTAAAAGTTCAGCTGTAGCTCCTGGCAGGTTTGGGGCCTTGGGTATTTAAGTACATTGATGTTTGGAGGAGGGCATCTTAAAATTCTTGTGTGGGTTTCCTCACTTGAGCTTGGCTTATGGAAAGGAGTGTAGCGTTTCTTCCTGCACTAGGCTTAAACTAAGCTGGAAGCCCTTGAGGGCAGAGGTCTCTTCACATCCATAGGCCAGGCACTGCCATCGTGGCTGATACACAATAGACCTCAATATTGTGACATAGTGAATGGTCCACACTTTTCACTTTAAATTGAGGAAAAAAGGGCGGCACCTGTGGCTCAGTGGGTAGGGCGCCGGCCCCATATACCGAGGGTGGTGGGTTCAAACCTGGCCCCGGCTAAACTGCAACAAAAATACTGGGTGGGCGGTGCATGTGGCTCAAAGGAGTAGGGCGCCGGCCCCATATGCCAGAAGTGGCAGGTTCAAACCCAGCCCTGGCCAAAAAAAAAAAAAATAGCCGGGTGTTGTGGTGGGCACCTATAGTCCTAGCTACATGGGATGCTGAAGCAAGAGAATAGCCTAAGCCCAGAAGTTGGAGGTTGCTGTGAGCTGTGTGACACCACCAGTCTACATAGAGTGACAAAGTGAGACTCTGTCTCTACCAAAAAAAATTAAAATAAAATAAAATGGGGAAAAAAGCTTTTGAGGGAAACGACCTCTGTGTTCTAAGACCACAGAGCAAACTGTACCTCTTTCTTCAAAAAGTGGTGCCAGCTACTGTCACCTATCTGCAAGTTTGGTATTAAGGAAACTCAATTTACCATAGAATAACTTTTATTCCTTTTATAAAGTGTTGTTTGTGGTCCAGAAACTAGCAGCCTTTGTACTTGGGGCAACATCCCTCAGGAAACAGGGATGTTGATGTCTTTGCCATTTTGCCTCAGAAGAGCTTTTTTCTTTGTGCTCTCAGTAGGTTACTCATGCCCTGCAGGTTCTTCTGTCCTGTTCCTGGCCCCTTCCCAAGTGCCTTTAGTTCCCTGGAGTCACTGTGAGAACCACACTCACCACTGTCTTTTCTAAATGTCCCCTGAGGCAGAGGACCACCCTAATTAAGAAGTGCTGCTGGTAAACAAGAGCTCCCAGGAATCTGGAGAAGGACACCGAGGTTACTGTCCTTAGCTCCTGTACTGCTGAGTAATAAGGTGGTCCTCACACTCTGTGAATTGGGAGGCCTCACTAGTCTTCAGAGTGTCAGTTTTCCTGACTTTGAATTTGAGTTGCCAGAATTCATACCAATAGCAAGTAGTGTTTTCTGAGAGATATTACATGAATGCCCTTTGTTTTATATTGTAAATATAATATCATAGAGCATAAAAATGAGGATTGTTAATTTGGAAGTTGTGTGAGTAGCTGAAGATCATAGACAGTTACACATAGCCAGGTGTGGTGGCCCACATCTGTAATCTCAGCACTGTGGGAGGCTGAGGGAGAATTGCTTGAACTCAGGAGTTCAAGACTTGCTTGAGTGAGAGTGAGACCTTGATTCATAAAAAGAAAAACAAACAAAAAACCAGCTGGGCGCAGCGGGGAGCGCCTGTAATCCAGTGGCTTCCGGAGGCCAAGGCAGTGTGATGCTCACAGCCAAGTCTGAGGTTGTGGTGAGCCACGCCATTGCAGTCTGCTCAGGGTATAGGGTAGGACTCTGTCTCAACAAGAACAACAAAAAAAGGCAAGAAAATAATTTTAAAAATATGCAAGGGAATTAAAAAAAACAAAATTAAGGGGAGATCTACTTGCCCCACCAATTCTTTAGTGTTTGTGCACATTCTGAGCAAAGTAAGAACTGATTTGCTTATGATTCGTTTCTTCTTTGAATTTCCTGCCATGTTGGAGTGAGAGACAGCTGGAAAACAAATTTAGGAGAATCACATTTAAATTTTAAATGAATTTCTTGATTTTCTTATAATCAATAACTTAAAATGATATATTTCATTGAATCTACTACTGATTATAAAATGTACTGTTATTTTATTCATTAAAGCCACAGAGACAAAAGAAGGTGCTGCCGCACTAATCCACCAGTAGTTGTAAAGTGCGTTCTAACTTCAGAGATGTTAATATGTGTAAAAGTGTGCATCTTGGTTTCAGTGAGATACGCTACCTAGAAATTTTTTTTCTTAGTTTTGTTAGTAGTATCAGTGTTTAAAAGTTTTACTTATTCTCTCTTTAAGGAGCTCAGTAAAAATAAAAAAAAATTTATTTTATTTTTGTATTTAACATGATTTTATTTTTTTCCTTTTTCTTTCTGGGTTAGCTTTCTTCTAAACTGGAGCGGGATTTTCGTTGTGTGGAACTTGCTGATCTGATGACTCAGAATGCTCTGAGTTTAGCCATTAAGTATGCTTCTCGTTCTGGGAAATTAATGTTGGCCCAAAGACTTAGTGAGCTGGCTGCAGAGAAGGCAGCTGAGCTGGCTGCAGCCAGTGTGGAACCGGAAGAGGAAGAAGATTGCAGGGAAAAGCTGAGTGCTGGGTAACAGATACTTACTTGGTTGCATTTTCCTTTACCATCCTGAATATTAAATTGGTCTTTACATAGCCTTTTTTTTTTTTTTTTTACCCTGACAGAGCCTTTTACCAAATATTATTGTCTTTTAGGTATAGTAATACTGCTCCAGAGTGGAGCCAGTCGAGGCTCAAAAATCCAGTTGAAGACGACGCTGAGGACAGTGGAGAAGCCGATGATGCAGAAGAAGAACCAGAAGCAGGTCTGTGCGGTGAGACACGTATGCGGGGCAGTAATGATGACCCGTCTCAGGGCTGTGGCTGAGGGAAATCAAATACTCATATATTTTTCTTTTTCTGTCTTTTTTAAAAAATTATTATTCTTTTTATAAGACAACTTTGCTATCTGATAGTTGAATATCAAGAATGACTTTATTTCTCCATTTATAATATATTCTTTTATCTTAATTAATCTATAGGACTGAACTCATTTTCCAAAAGTGCAAATTTCTCTGATGTTCCAGCTAAGGCAGGTGAGATATTTACATATTTGTAACATGAAGCACATTTTACAAGTCGTCTGTAAAGTAATACATCTGCTCAGATGCATCTTACCCTCTAGGGCCTAGTTTTGTTTTTTTAGTGGAAGTTGTTTGTGAGACTGGTCATTTAACATAGTTCATAAGTGCTCTTGTGTGTCAGGCATTTTACTAGTTGGGGACACAAGTTAAGTGGACATGTGTGGTTGATCCCTGCCTTGAGGCCCTCTCAGCCCTGCTGGGAAGACAGATCTGGGTGTCACTGAGGGAACATGCTGGAGGGACAGTTCAAAGGAGTTGGGAATGGTTGCCTGTGAGGAGCAGGATGGGGAGATGGGAAAATGGAGCAGAGGAGTGCTGATTTGTTTTAACATAGATCTTACAGTGTAACAGCATTTGCCTTTTTAAACCATGTTCTTAACATTACTTTAATTTTTAAAAATAAGCTTTTAAAATGTGTAGAATATTAAAGGAGCATGTAGTAGGTGGCTATAATTTAGTCAGAGGTGGAGGATGGGGAGTGGCCCCCCAGGAAAGCCATGTGGAGTGTTTAAAGCATAAACCTGGAGAATGAGTAGGAGTCAGCCAGGTCAAAGCAGGTGGCAGCTGGAGCGGCAGGGGGAGCAAGTGACGATGGCAGAGTGTGTGTTGTCTCATGGCACAAATGACCACAGTTGTGAGAGGTGAGGAGCCAGTAAATAGGGAGGAGTCAAGTGTGGGAGGGGCATTGACAGGTAGGTCCCCAGGAAGCCGGAGGTGCGCAGAGCTCAAGTAGAGGGATCACCAACCAGCTGGCTAAAGTGAGGCACCAGCCTTCCATGGTAACAGGTTAACAACTTTTATTTTGTCTTGGAAGCAGAAAAGAGGTCACCTATAGTTGTTAGTAGTTCTAAAAGTACGTTGTTTGTTTTCATATAATATAGATTAAAATATTTTGCCTACTATTAGAAAGTCAGAAGTCATCTATTTTTTTACCACTGTTAAGCAAAGTTCTTTCTTGTAAAAGGTGCAGTTATCTCTAGCAGCCAAGGACGAGTAAACCCCTTTAAGGTAAACTCTTTTTGGTGATATTTCTTATTATTTAAATACATTTCCATACAAAGGAATATTTTCAAATGACCAGATGACCCTCCACAAACATGGAGGCATGAAAGACCGGTCACTGTAAAAACAGGAAAAAAGGCAGCACTGAATCACACTTGGGCTAAGAGTTACCCATGATTTTAAAAGATACTGCATGTCTTTCTTGGATAGGTGGTATTTGGGAATATATGCATCGATCTTGATTTGGATTGTACCAAATGTACTCAGTTCTAATATGAGACTTCAGTACAAACTTAACAGAAATTTAAAGGGAAAACAAATCTCTTGAGTTTTATTTCCCCTTTCAAACATAAAGTGCTAACAGTGGTTTGCTCTTTAGGTATCAGCCAATTCCAAAGAGCCAGGTATGTCAATGAATTCACCACATTCAAGTAATATCTTAGACAATATGACCAAATCGTCTAAGAAGTCCACAGCAGTTCATCGAGCGACAAGTAATGAGAAGTCTCCAGTCATAAAGCCTCTGATTCCAAAGCCCAAGTCTAAGCAGGTACCGTTGAGCCCCCCTGCTCTCAGCAGCCAGGTCTGCTCAGTGTTGGTCCCTATTCTAAGTGGAAGGGATTTCTAGTTTGTAATTGATTAACTAGGGAGGTGGGTTCAGTTCTGGTTTTGGTTCAGAATTACTTTTCAAAAATTATATATGTACCAAGGCTCAGGGACTCTGGCATTTATCTGTATTTTTATTAACTGCCCGCCCCCCCCAGATGATTCTGATGAAGTCTTGTTTAATAATGGCTGGTATAGTACACAGCCTTAATCTCTCGTTTATATTCTGATTTTGTCCACACTAGTGTTTCATCCAGATTTGTCGTCAGTAAAATAGATGTATTTCTTTTTTTTTGAGACAGAGCCTCAAGCTGTTGCCCTGGGTAGAATGCTATGGCATCTAGCTCACAGCAACCTCCAACTCCTGGGCTCAAGCGAGTCTCCTGCCTCAGCCTGCCAAGTAGCTGGGACCACAGGTGCCTGCTACAGTGGCTGGCTATTTTTTTTTTGGTTGCAGCCGTCATTGTTGTTTGGTGGGCCTGGGCTGGATTTGAACCTGCCACCTTAGGTGTATGTGGCTGGCGCCTTAGCCACTTGAGCCATAGGCACTGAGCCAAAAATAGATGTATTTCCATTAGATCTTTTCCATTTCATTTAATTGTATTTATTTAGAAAGTATGAAATCTGAAGTATAATTTTTTTGGTTTGTTTGGATGTGTGTATTTTCAACTGAAAACCCAGACTTCATATGTTGGCATAAGAATTCTAAGTAGGCTCGGCGCCTGTGGCTCAATCGGCTAAGGCGCCAGCCACGTACACCTAAGGTGGCGGGTTCGAATCCCCAGCCCGGGCCCGCCAAACAACAATGATGGCTGCAACCAAAAAATGGCCGGGCGTTGTGGTGGGCGCCTG
>CAUYQV010184551.1:0-11933 GCA_963574575.1 Galagoides demidoff
CTGTGGTCCCAGCTACTTGGGAGGCAGAGGCAGGAGACTCGCTTGAGCCCAGGAGTTGGAGGTTGCTATGAGCTGTGATGCCATGGCACTCTACCCAGGGGGATAGCTTGAGGCTCCGTCTCAAAAAAAAAAAAAAAAATCAGTCTGTGCCTTTATCAAAGACCAGATAAGTACAGTCTAACTTTGCATAGTTTCCTCACCAGCTGAGTTAAAGGAATTGGGAGAAGTTCTTCAAGCCAATACAGTTCTAAAGGGCTCTAATTTCTATTACGGTCTGCTGACATTTGGAGGACCAGGACAACTGGAGGACTGCCATGGACAGGCCCTAAACCTAGGCATATACCTTGGAACCACCCACAAATAGAGACCAGATGCTTCTCAATTACAAAACAAACTTAAGAACTTGTAGAGAAACTATGCTTCACAATTACCACAAAAGGCTTGGCGCCTATAGCTCAGCAGCTAGGGTGCTCGCCACATATACCAAAGCTGGTGGGTTCGAACCTGGCCCAGGCCTGCCAAACAACAGTGACAACTACTACAACAAAAAAAAAATAGCCGGGTGTTGTGGCAGGCGCCTGTAGTCCCAGCTACTTGGAAGGCTGAGGCAAGAGAATCGCTTAAGCCCAAGAGGTTGAGGTTGCTGTGAGCAGTGATGCCACAGCACCCTACTGAGGGTGACATAGTGAGATCTGTCTCAAAAAAAAAGAATTACCATAAAAAAGCATTCAATATTATTGGGTTTTAAAACAAACAAGGGAGTCCAGGCTGGAGAACAGTCTTCTTTCTAAGAAGATGACAGAATGAAGGCCCAGGAATCAGGAGAAGAGAGGATAAGATAGGAGCACTAACATTCATTCAGATCTGCCAAATGACAGCTCCACAGGGCCTTTATCAAGGGTAGTAATTGGGTAGGTGTCCATAGGGAGGTTAGCTCCCTCCCCCAGGATTACAAACTGGCAGCAAATGAGCTCAGGATAGTCACCAAGCAGCCTTCTGCCTAGAGAAAAGCCAATCTCACTCCTGGGTGCACAGACTCAAACTTCTACCTCCATGAACCACATCACTGAGGGGTGTGGCTGTTTACCACCAAGACTCTGGGAAGGGCAGGTGTATCTGCTCTTCTCAAGTCCCTCAAATACTTTCCTCGGGTTCCCTAGCCCAGGATAAAGTCTGAACTCCTCACCCTGCCCAGGATAAAGTCCAAGCACTCCAGTGCCATAAGCCTTCCACAACCTGGCTTAGACCTGCCTAGCCTGTCCCTACCCAGGGGGCCACAGGTCTGTTGCACATCCTTTACCTGGAGCCACTCTCATTGTCCCCTGCCTGTGCTCTCCAGCTCTGAGGGGGAAACCTCAGTCTCCCTCCAAGGACCACCTGACATCTTTCTCCAGAGTAGTAAACTCCTCCCTGCTCGAGCATTAAGCCACCCTTTATGCCAGCCACACCCATCCACACACACACACCCCACACCCCACCCCCGCCCCAGGATGGCCAGCTCTCACACCTCCCAGCCCCAGCTCCGGCTATTCAAGTTGCCTCTGACACCCTCTTCTGCCTGCCCTGGCAAATTCCTACCCATCCTTCAGAACACCCCTAGGCCTCACTGCTTCTGAAGAGCATTCTAGACAAACTGAGACACTGCCTTCTATGGGGTTCTTATAGTCCTCCTTCTAACTCTTGGTTTTCCCACTTTCATAACTCCATAACGTCTGGACAGCTCAGACTCCCTGCCCTTGGAGTGCTCACTGACAGTGAGTAAACAGGGAGGTCCCTCCACCAACAGAGGGCAATAGGGTGGGGGCACTGGTGAAGGGGCTGGGGAGAGGAACTGTCTTGGCAGAGGGCATTTCACAGAGCAAAGCACCTGCAACTAACCATGTCTGTCCCGGGAAGCCAGAAATGGGGGTGGAGGGCAGCTTCCCAAAGCAGCCAGGTCACACAGTATTCATCTGGATTCAACAAGCTTTGACACACTTTGAAAAGCATCAGTCCTGCCCTGTTGAGAATGGACTGGGGATGTCAGGGACAACAGCAGCCACAGGCAGGGAGACCGCAATGGGATTGAAGAGTTGCTGTGAGAATCAGAACTACAGGTAGGAGTCAAGGTTAAGGGGACACATTCGTAGAGCTAAGGACATCATTTCCTGAGCTAAGGAACTCAGGAAAGAGGAAAGATATGGAAATCAAAGATGCACTTATGTCTGTACAGGCTGGCTGTCTCATGGACTGTCTTCCATTGGAACCCGACATCCTCCATACTACATGACACACAATTAACATACTGAGCAGATGTTGGTCCTCAACCTCAACACTCTGTGCATCACCTCCTAAACCCACAACACACTCTTAGCTCTTATGCTGCAGATGAGCAACTGACGCTCAAAGCAAGGAACTCCCTCACCCAAGGTCATGGAGTAAAATCCAGGGGGGAATCCACCCTGCTCCCAGGGTGGGCTCTCGGCCGCTCCTCGACACTGCCAGACACCCAAGGACGCGCGGGATGCCTCTCGGACCCTCACCGCAACCCCGGGAGTGTGGGCTAGCTAGTTCCGCGCCACTACTTTAAGGGGAAAGGGAAACTCGGAGAGGAATGGGCAGTCACCTACCCAAGGCCAAAGAGCCAAAGTAGGGCGTCCCTGGCGGCGGTTGGAGACCCCGAAACGAACGAGCAGAACTCAGGGAGGAAGGGGTCCACAAACTTAAGACTCGGGCGGAAGGAAGTGGTGCTGCAGCGGGGAAGGGTGTCCGAGGCAGGGAAGGGAGAGGAACTCGGGAAAAACCCGCAAGGTCACGGCTGTGAATTGGCCGCGCGAGGACCGTGGATCCCCGAGGCTGGCCCCCTAGCCGGACAGGCAGGATCCTGCACGGGACACGGGGGCCGAGGACCTGGGAACCCTCAGGCTGCAGAACCGGCGCGGCCGGCGGAGCGCTCACCTGGGCTGCGAGAAGCAGAAAGGCCGCCGCGAGCCGCGCCAGCGCCGCCGCAGCCGCCACCGCCATGTCGGCCGGTCCCCGCCGCAGCGGTCGGCAGATGTTTCCCAGCAACACCCTGGGACACCGAGCCGCGCAAGCGTTGCGCATGCGCCGGGAGTGGGTCAAAGGTCAAGCAATAGGGCCTGCGCAGAGTGAAGCGGCCGGGCAAGATGGCGGTGAGCGCGCGGCAGCGTTGGGAGCCGGCGGCGTGGGGTCAGGCCGCCGGCTCCCTACCTCACGTGCTTTGCTTTCCCCACAGGACAAAGAGAAGAAAAAGAAAGAGAGCATTTTGGACTTGTCAAAGTACATCGACAAGACTATCCGCGTGAAGTTCCAGGGAGGCCGCGAAGGTGAGGTCCCTGCTGCCAGCACTTTCTCTTAATAACTGGAAATGAGTAACCATGGCAGCAGCGATGATGATGGGCACGGATACGGAGGCGCTGCTTTATGCACTTGACACGGACTGCTTTGTGCAATCTTCCTAATAACGCCGGGAGATAGGAACTAGTATGCCTATTTTACAGGTGGGGAAACTGAGGCACGGAACAAGAAACAAAGTCACAGTGGGGCAGCCTGGGGTTGGGATTCACGGCTTTGTTTCCCATGAAGTCCTGTCTCTTCAGCTTCCGCCCAGCTCCTCAATGATTGGGCTTCTATTCCTTCTCCCTATAAGCCAGGGTCTAGCCCCTCTGCAGCGTGAACATTGCGGGTGGATCATTCTCAGAGTTGGGGCCGTACTGGGTATTGCGAGGTGCTGAGCCTCCACTCTGTCCACCAGGAGCACCCCCAAATTGGGACAACCAAAACTGTCACTGGGGGCAGATTTACACCTGTTGGGAACCACAGCCCTGTGAATCTGTTAAATGGGGTCTTCTTGCTCCAAACCTTCCAAGGCTCCCTATTTTTCCAGAGTAAAGTCCAAACCTGAACCTCTGAGTAAGGCATCAGGCTCTCAACTGCCAGAAGGTTGCAAAGGCACATGCTTCTTTCTGCCTGCAGTGTACTTTTGCCAGGTGAACTTGGCAGATGAACTTCCAGAGTCAGTTTTCTGTTCATCTCCAGGTACTTGCTCTGGGGAGCCTTCCTTAACCTTCCACCTCTGGTCAGGCCCCTCCTGCTAGCACTTGTCACAGTTTGCAGTTTCATTAACATGATGCCTAACTCTGCATCTGACTCTTCCACAGAATCTAGTGAAGAGAGGGTGAACTCTCAGAGGGCAGGAACCACCAGGTTAGTGCTGCTTGTTCAAGTGGGCAGTGCATTCTGATAATGAGAGCAGCAGCTGAACAGCCTGACCCTTGGCTTCTAGCTCTGGACAGCTCGGATTAGAATCTAGAACCTTAGCTCTTCCACTCTTGATTTTGGGCAAGTAATTATCCCCATTGAGCCTCAGTTTCCTCATTTGCCAAATGAAGCTGCTAACTACATTTGCTTCACCAGGTGGTGGTGAGAGTTAAAGGAGTAAAAGCATGTAACATAATTGAGGCAGTTTCTACCACATAGTCAGCACTTAATCAACTTTTTTTTTACTTAGCAGCCTCTTTGATCTTGTCTCTTTTTTTCATAAGATGCAGATCCAAACTCCATCATGAGATGTGGACAGTTGGGTGGCATCAGAGTTGTTGAAAGCATAGTGCCCAAAAGTTCAGATACCTGGCATGAGAATTTGAATCCAAACAAATATTTATTCAGTCTATGCCATGCTGGCTCTTAGATGAATAAGAAGCATCCTTGCTCTTCAAGATGCTTGCATTTGTCTTTTTACTCTGTGTAGCAAATTACCACCAGTTTTGGCTGCTTAAACAATACTATTATCTTTTAGAATTTGTGGGACCGGTACCAGGGTACCTCAAGCTCAAGGTCTATCATGACGGTGTAAGAGAGGAGTGTGTCCTGGAGCCTATCATGGCAGGCTCAGAGTCCTGCACACCCACTGGCTTTCGGCAGAACTCAGTTTTTTGTGGGTGTAGGATGTAAGACCAGAGTCCCCATTTTCTGGCTAGTGTTGGCTGGCTGGGATGCTGCTGAGTCCTAAAGGCTGCCTGCCTTAGGGCTTTCTTCACAGCAGGGCAGTTTGCTACTATAGCAGTGTAGGTTTAACAAACATTTCTTAGGTTCAAATTGTTTAGGCAAGTGGGAGAATCTCATCTTTCAGAAAGTGTTCCATCCTTGTAGGGCCCACTGATTAGGTCTGGCTCACCCAGGATTAGTTCAAAGCCAGCTGATTCAAGCACCTTCATCTTTGTCACATAACCTAAGCATGGAGGTGATATTGCATCCAAGGTCTCATCCCACACTCAAGGGGAGAGGAGTACATACCTGGCTCACCAGGTTAGAGGAACACTTCCTCCATCTTAGAGACCTGCCTGTCTGCCTCCGTGCTCACATCCCCTTGAGGATGGCAGACTCACATTAGAACCAGGCCTGTGCCAAGGGCTTGAATGCATTGTTGCATCTGACTCTCATCCCATGAACTTCATTTTGTAAGGGAGGGACCTGAGCACAGAGCAAGGTAACCACAGAACCAGGAGCCCAAACCTAGGCAGCCAGAATCTACACAGGGATTCCAGACTTTATCTGGAAAGACCAAAACAGTGAATATTTTCAGCATTGCAGCTCAGATGGTCTCTGTAGCAGATACTCAGTTCTGCCATTGCAGCAGGAAAGCAGCCACAAACATGAGCCAATAAAACTTTATTTACAAAACTCTGATGGTGGGGCTCGGCACCTGTAGCTCAGTGGCTAGGGTGCTAGCCACATACTGGAGTTGGCGGGTTTGAATCTAGCCTGGGCCTGCCAAACAACAATGACAACTATAACCAAAAAAAAAAAAAAAAAGATCCGGGCGTTTTGCTGGGTACCTGTAGTCCCAGCTACTTGGGAGGCTGAGGCAAGAGAATCCCTTAAGCTCAAGAGTTGGAGATTGCTATGAGCAGTGATGCCATGGCACTCTACTGAGGGTAATACAGTAAGACTCTCTCAAAAAAACTGTTGGTGGACCAGATTTGACCCAAGGGCCATAGTTTACAACCCCTCCACCCCTGCCCCCTGCCCCCCAACACTACTGCACAGGGCTGCCCTTGATGGTGCTATAGCTACAGATAGGCACCTACTCTCTGCCTTTTGGTGAGACAGGTGGCTGGAATAATGACCATTTCTGTGGGGTGAGACCAGAGGGAAGAGAACTCGGCCAGAGGGCTAAAAGATGAGAAGAGTTAGGAGGGATGGAGGCAGATGGTTGCAGAAAAAGCATCAATGAACACAGAGGCCCCTACTGCCCCCTTGGGGAGCCATGGCTGAAATAAACCTGCAAGGGAGGCATAGAGATATCCAGGCAGAGAGGATATGCAGACCTATTGGGGGCACTCAGTTCACCCTTTCTCAGGTCACCAGACATGACAAAGCAAAAGGATGGCAAAGGTCAGGCACCATGCAGTGTAATCATCCCCTCTAATCTTAATTTTAGAACTTTTCTATATCCTAAAAGCAGTCCTGTCCCCATCAAAAGTCACTTCCCATTCCAGCCCCTGGCAACCACGAATCCACTTCCCCATCTCTCGATCTGCCTATACTGGACATTTCATATAAATGGAATCTTACACTGTGTATATGGCATAGACTGAATAAATATTTGTTTTGTGTCGCTCTTCTCACTGAGCACGATGTTCTCAAGGTCCAACCACATTGTAGCCTGTGTCAAAGGCTCATTCCTTTACATGGCGAGTGATATCCCAGTGTATAGAGGAACCACTGCCTATTGTGGTGCTGCCCGTGAGCTCAGAATGGTTTAATATTTGGAAAAGAATCAAAAGAAGAATAGTTCATGATGTGAAAATTATGCGAAATTGGGGCGGCGCCTGTGGCTCAAAGGACTAGGACACCAGCCCCATATGCCAGAGGTGGCGGGTTCAAACCGAGCCCTGGCCAAAAACTGCAAAAAAAAAAAAACCAAACAATAAAAGTGCAAGAAGTCTTTGGCAGCGCCTGTGGCTCAAGGAGTAGGGCACCAGCCCCATATACCAGAGATGGCAGGTTCGAGCCTGGCCCTAGCCAGAAACTGCAAAAAAAAAAAAAATTATGCAAAATTGATATTCCAGAGCCATAAATAGAATTTCCTGGCCTGTGCCATTCCATGTTGCCTGCAGCTACTTCCAAGCCAGGCAGAGCTAAGCAGTTGTTACCGATCCCATGTGGCCTGTGTGGTCTCAACATAGCTGCCACCCCTCTGTAGAAAGTATTTGCTGAGCGTACTGTGGTGGGGACCATCTGGAGCCAGCTGTCATCAGGCTTCTCCCGTACCTGGAGAGGTCAGCTCCCATACCTGTGTTGTGCTAGGGCGGGCACCTGTCCTCAGAACAAACCTCACACTTTCCTGTTTCTCCTCCTTGTGATTTCTCTAAGCCAGTGGAATCCTGAAAGGGTTCGATCCACTCCTCAACCTTGTGCTCGATGGGACCATTGAATATATGAGAGGTGAGCTGGACCAGTAGGTGCCGGGGCATCATGCAATGCTTTTTTTGTTTGTTTGCTTATTTTAAATCTCTTCCTCAAACCCCTGATAACCACCTAAGCTGAGGGCACAAAGCCTTGTGAGTTAGACAGCTAATGGGTATGTTTGGTTATCTACTGATCTGGGTTTTCTGGCATTGCCTTAAGTTACTTGAGACATGTGGGGACATTTTGCCTGTCCGATCTCTGGTTCCTAAATATCTGCCAGGTGCTTAACATGTACCCACATGATTCCAGAGAAGACAAGTCAGAAATAAGAAGCAAGCATGTTTTGGGCATTTCTGCTATTCACACCCAGCCCATTCTCCCTCTCTGGAGAGCCCTCCCTCATGTCCCCTGATCTTTACTTCCAGTGATGCCCCCAGTCCCTCCTAGCCAGGCACTCCCTACCTATCAGCCAGCAAGCCCTGCCTCAGCCCAACTGAGGTGTTTGGGGGATGCTAAGACTTGGGGTGTGGGAGTCTTGCCCTTTGGGGGCCCATTGGTGAGACTTGAGACAAGATTTACTCTCAAGAAAAGATAAAACAGTTTAACCCACTGTGGCAGCATCCCTGGGCTTTGTGGATAGGGAGGGGGCTGCTTTTACCTCACTTCATTTATTCCTGGGAAGGGGCTTTCCTGGCCTATGAAAGGATAGCCCCTGGCTCAGATAGTGTCAGTACCAAGTGCCTCAGGAGTGGTGGCCACTGTTCTGCCCTCTGTTCCAGAGCCTGTTTGGTCTGTGGTTTCATCCTCTGAACAACCTGGGAGTTGTCATGCAAGAACTAGAACCGTTCATCTGTCCCAGGCCAGGAAGGGAAGGATAGGCCCAGAGCAGTTATCCCCAAGAGATCTAGTTGTGGCAGAGCTGGGTCTCAGACTAGGTCTCTGACTTCCAAAGCTGGGCCCCTGGGTCCTGCCCTCCCACACCTGAGGATAGCAAGAATGAGGATTTTTGGTTTCCTATGACCACGAGCTCACAGTCACTCCCTGGGCGGCCTCTTACATTAACAGCCTCATTGTTCAGGCCACATAGGAACTAGGGACCTGGTGTACTCAGTCCCAGCTGTGCAGCTGATGGCTGGTCCTAGACCCTAATTCTAGGATGCATGGGCCCAGTTAGCTCCCAGATCAGGGTGACTGCCATCCTCTAGGCCTCTCTGTTCCTGACAGTTGTGGGAAGGAGCAACTGTGGCTGCCGTTTCTGCCACAGCTGCTGGGCCAGATGGTCTGTGGCTCCCCTCCAAGAGAAAGGCCATGTATCTGGAGTCAGGGAGGCTGGTAGCCAGCAGGGTGGAGTTCGTCCCTTTTGAGGTCTTGGGCTGCTACCCACACCTATGGGATACAGGTTGGAGATACGGTTGTGAGGCCCTTTTTGCTGGGGTCTTTGGGGCCACCTCAGCCTCTGTCTGCTCCCCTCCCTCCAGACCCTGATGACCAGTACAAGCTCACGGAGGACACGCGCCAGTTGGGCCTGGTGGTGTGCAGGGGCACATCTGTGGTGCTCATCTGCCCTCAGGACGGCATGGAGGCCATTCCCAACCCCTTCGTCCAGCAGCATGATGCCTAGCAGCCAGCATAGTCTCCACAGCACCCACCAGCACTGGAACGGAAGGTCTTTCCTTTTTGTATAGGTTAAACTTTTGTTTTCTTAATAAAACTGCAAACCTCAAGTGCCCGGCCCTGAGGTTTTACTTTTCCAGCCATGACCTTCAGGGAAATCTGGGGCCCAAAGATCTATCTGCTTTCAGGCCTTGGGGTTTGTTGAGCACTGGTCATGGTCCCAACAGGGCACAACAGCATTTCGGAGGTGACCAAGTCAGGCCCAGTCCAGGAGATGGGGGCAGGTGAGTTGGGAGCCATACTCCTTCCAGGTGCTTTGCAAAGCACTCAGTCCAGTCCTTGCCCCAGGTTCCTTCCCTAAGGAAAGTGTGTCCTAGCAGGGTGCACAAACCAGTCTGGGCATTGGCTTCTCACCCGGTTCCCATGGTCCTGCCAGGTTTGGCCACCTTTCCACATTGCACAGCCCTCTTATCCTTGGCCTCACCGGTCCTACCAATAGCCTTCTCCACCTACACCAAGACCCCTGCACACTCTGCAGCTGGCCAGCTTAGGGTCAACTTGGGCACCTTCATGACAGACAGTCGTCCTCCCAGGCTCTGTTTCCTGTCCTTGTCAGGATTCTCTCCCCCACACAGAGGGCTGGGTGTGTGTCTGGTCATTGCTTAGGTGGCTGAGAATGAGAGAGGACCAGGGCATCCCTGGTTGACCTGGCCAGGGATGAGAGTGAGCTTGTGAGGGTCATCCTGGCAGGAATGTGGACCCTTCAGTCCAGCTGAAGGTGTGGGAAGTGACCACAGGAGGGGCGAGGCTCACCTCCCTACCCACCAGCTTGCTTCTGGGCTTATGTAGGGATCTGGGCCCCACAGACACAGCTTTACTGTGGCCCAGGCAGTATTAGCCCCTGCAGCTGGGGGAATTAGTTATCAGTTCTCTGTAGCCAAGTCCTGTGTCCCTCCCACCCACCCACCATCTGGCTCAGCCCTACCTTCACCTTATCAGAGGCCTCCACAGGCTCAGCCTGAGGCCTTAGCCAGGAGAGCAGCAGCTGCAGGGTCACAGGCTTTCAGGAAGGGCAGCTAAAGTTTGGGTATGCTTAGTGTGCCATTTGACAATTGGGGGAGGCCAGAACTCAGAGGTCACAGGGTGGAGAAACCTAGAACCTGGGCACCAGAGCCCCAAAAGTCTACACTCTATTCACATAGCACATCCTGCCTGCCCTATCTGAAGCCAGACATAAAGGCAGAAACAGGGTCCCAGGTGGCATGAGGCCTTATTCCAGCTGGAACCCCCAAGGCCTTAGAGGCTAAGAAGGGGAGGCAAGAGAGGAAGTCTGGTGTCCCACCTCTCTGGTTTCCCCTAAAGAGAAAGCAAGGCTTGTCCTATTCCCCTTGCCCCACTGTTGTACCCCTCAAAACAGCCCCCCATGCTCCAGACTGTTCTCTACCCACTCTGTCACCTCCCCATGAGCTGATGAGACAGAATCCACCTAGTGTGGCCACAGAGTCCTGGTCTCAAATCTCCCACCACTTAAACTTACAGTTAGTGTCCCAATGTCTCTGAAACTCCTCTCCTGGGTTTAGGAAAAAACCTTAAGCACTGCTATTGGAGCCTAGGAGAGCAGCTTGATCTAACCATAAGTATATTGGGAAAGTGACATTATGTGGATTTAGAGCATTGTTCACAAAGGGAGAGGTCTTGTGGCTTCCACATTTGCCCTCTTGGAACACTTCTCAGGGTAACCATGAGGAGCTGGATCAGCCTACTGGAGGCTGAGCTGCTACCAACCAGCTGCCCATGGTTGTGGAAGGCCTTGAACTTTGCAGACCAGGCCAACCTGCAGGAGTCTGAGGCCTCATGAGGTAGCCCAGGTGAGGCCAGTCTGGGAGCTTTGCAGCCAACCCACAGGATCATGAGAAATAACTGTTTCGTGCCTCTACATCTTGGGTTTGACAGTGTTTGCTACACAGCAATAGGAACTGACAGAAAACTGGCAAATCACAGCATAATGCCACTTATTTGAGATAACCTTTTTTTTTTTTCCTGCAGAGACAGTCTCACTTTGTTGCTGTTGGTAGAGTGCCATGGTATCACACAGCTCACAACAACCTCCAACTCCTGGGCTTAAGCAATTCTCTTGCCTCAGCCTCCCTAGTAGCTGGGACTACAGGTGTCCACCACAATGCCTGGCTATTTTTTGGTTGCAGTTCAGCCGGGGTCAGGTTTGAACCCACCACCCTCGGTATATAGGGCCAGCGCCCTACTCACTGAGCCACAGGCATTGCCCAAGATAACCATTTTTTTAAAAGATCTTATGTCTCTGTACATTTAAAGGCTGGGCATGGTGGATCACGCCTATAATCCTAGCACTGGGTTACCAAGGCATGAGGATCACTTGAGCTCAGAAGTTCAAGACCCATCTGAGCAAAGAGCAAGACTCTGTCTCTACTCAAAATAGAAAAATTGGCTCGAGGCCTGTGGCTCAAGTGGCTAAGGCACCAGCCACATAAACCTAAGGTGGCAGGTTCGAATCCAGCCCAGGCTGCCAAACAATGACAGCTGCAACCAAAAATAGCCGGGCGTTGTGGCGGGTGCCTGTGGTCCCAGCTACTTGGGAGGCAGAGGCAGGAGACTTGCTTGAGCCCAGGAGTTGGAGGTTGCTGTGAGCTGTGATGCCACAGCACTCTACCCAGGGGGAAAGCTTGAGGCTCTGTCTCAAAAAAAAAAAAAAGAAATAAAGCTCTCTCTTCTCAATCTCTCTGTCTCTAACACACACACACTCATTTCACTCACATAAATAAGATCACATGTTTACAAGTCAAAATTCATCTGATAAGTTGTCTCTATTTATGATTCTTTTCAATGTTTTACCAAAATTAGATAGTACAAAATCCTAGGACTTTTCAAAC
>CAUYQV010184553.1:0-25832 GCA_963574575.1 Galagoides demidoff
CTGTGGTCCCAGCTACTTGGGAGGCTGAGGCAGGAGACTTGCTTGAGCCCAGGAGTTGGAGGTTGCTGTGAGCTGTGATGCCATGGCACTCTACCCAGGGGGATAGCTTGAGGCTCCGTCTCAAAAAAAAAAAAAAAAAGAAAAGAAAAGAAAGTAGAAACTAAAATAGTCCTGTTAGCTATGGAAAATAACAGCAAGCCTCAGATAGTTCTATGTCTAAACTCTTTCATTTCTCTAAGGGAAGAATTTCTATGTTATTTATACTGTTCTAAGGCATGAAGAAGAAAGCAATCTTAGTTCATTTTCTAAACCTGAATATAACAAAAATACCGAAATTTGACAAAGGTCACACTAAAAAAATAAAATCTAAGAGATATGTAAGGAAGACAGTATCTCAGAACTGATGCACCAGACATGTTCAGAACAATTATGTAGACAATGACAACACTACTAATATCAGACTAAACTGAATACAGAAAAGGAGATTAAAAAAACACTTCGTAATAACAAAAAGTTCAATCCATATTGAAGATACAATTGTCGATCTTCCTTTTGCAATAAAAACCAACATCGGATTTCCAAAATAAAAACATTGAGCATTAAAGGGAGGTTTTGATGGGAGCCAAAAAGTTCTGGGCAACCTAGGCAAGTCTGTGTCAGGCCAAAGGATCAAAAAGTAAGAGAGGTCGGCTCGGCACCTGTAGCACAGGGGTTACGGTGTCAGCCACATACACAGAGGCTGGCAGGTTCAAACCCAGCCTGGGCCAGCTAAACCGTGGCACCTGCAACAAAAAAATAGCCAGGAGTTGTGGTGGGCACTTGTAGTCCCAGATACTTGAGAGGCTGAGGCAGGAGAATCACTTAAGCCCAAGAGTTTGAGGTTGCTGTGAGCTATGATGCCAAAGCACTCTACCAAGGGCGACAGCTTGAGAGTCTGTCTCAAAAAAAAAAAAAAAGTAACTCAAAAAGCCAGGTTCAGAAAGGCAAATACTGTATGATCTCACATGTGTGGAATCTTAAAAAAATTCAAACTCATAGGAACGGAGAGTAGAATGGTGGTTACCAGCAGTTGGGGTGTTTGGGAGGGTGGAGAATAGAGAGATGTTGCTGGACAAAGGATACCAAGTTTCCAGAGACAGGAGGAATAAATTCTGGAGCTCGATTGTACAGCCTGGTAACTAGACTTAAGAACAATGTATAGTACATGTGACAAGGGCTAGGACAGTAGATTTTAAATATTCTCCTTAAAAAAGGGAAATGTGAAATGATGGATATATTAATTAGCTTCATATAATCGTTCCACAGTGTACATATACGTCAAAACATCACGTCGTATCCCATAAATATATACAATTTGTCCATTAAAGAATTGAAGTCGACTCAAAATTGAGGGAGGAGCAACAATTATAAACTTTTAAAATGCAGAGGGGAGGGGATTGTTAAAGATAAAATGCAATATTAAAGAATTAGAAGGGGAAGGCACCTGTGGCTCAAAGGAGTAAGGCGCCAGGCCCGGTATGCCGGAGGTGGCGGGTTCAAACCCAGCCCCGGCCAAAAAATGCAAAAAAAAAAAAAAAAAAAAAAGAATTAGAAAACAGAAGCAGAAGTGGTGACCTTGAGATTTGATTATTCTGAGGGAAAAGAAACAACCCTTCTAAGACATAATTCTATAAGAATTGAAAACCCATTAGCTTGCCTAATAAAGAATAAGGGAGAGGAAATGCAGCTATTTTGTGTTAGAAATTAGAAGGGGGAAATAACCACAGATGCAGAGGAAATAAAAATAATTATAAGAGTATGCAAATCAGTATGCTTTGCCCAACAGGGTATGTATGTGTCTTATATTTAGGTCAAAAAGTACACACAATTCTAAATATATGTTTACTTTGAGAACTGCTCACATGTTAAAATCAGTAGCTTTCTTATACTCTAAAAATAACCAGTTAGAAAATATCATGGGGAATAGAGTTAATAAGACAGTTACTGACCTGTAGAAAGAAAAGTACTAAACTTTTATTCATATGAAGGTATTTATTCAATGTGTTTAACAAACCCTTAGACACTATAAAACTTGCGATTTGCAGGGTGCATTTGATCCTTAACAACCCTAGAAGGTGGGTTTGATTATATCCACATTTTACAGATAAATAAACTGAGGCACAGAGAGGCTAAGTAACTTGGCCAAAGTCACCTAGGTGAGCGGCAGGAGCAGGGTTCCACGTTGGTGCTCTTAGCGCTTATGCCACCTAGGGAATCAATGCGGGGGGTACCATGTTCCAGCAGGGAAGATTCACCATCATAGAATGATCCATTCACAGCTGGACCAGGCTGCCCGGCAAGAGCTAAAGTGCCCACCTTCCGTCCAGGGTGAATGTCAACGCGGCGGCCAACTGTCAGGGAACTAAAGGAGCTGGAGTTCCCCTAAGTGCACCAAATCAGAGGTCAAAGTTGCATGGAGCTCAACCTTGAGATTCCCTTGTCTGGGCTACCAGTTGGCACGGGGCCACAGCACCCTCACTACCACTTCTCATCCACATACCCCGAGTCCCGTAACACAGATGTGCTGGCCTGGCAGGACGCATCCTTCCTAACTCAACATGTCCTGTCCTCCTCTCTCAGATCCAGGAGATGGTCCACTCGGAAGTGGCTGCCTATGACTCAGGCCGGCCAGGGCCTCTGATGGGCCGCCCGGCGATGCTGGCCAGCCACATGAGTGCCCTCAGCCAGTCCCAGCTCATCTCACAGATGGGCATCAGGAGCAGCATTGCCCACAGCTCCCCGTCACCTCCTGGGAGCAAGTCAGCGACCCCGTCTCCCTCCAGTTCAACACAGGAGGAGGAGTCAGAAGCCCATTTCAAGGTACGCGTGGGGCGGAGAAGTGAAGCCCTAAGCTGCCCTCCAATCGTGGGGGTTGCATCCTTTGGGAAAGGACATCACCTCCCTCTGGCGGAGACTAGAAAAGCGGCCAGACCATTTGCTGGAAACCAAGGAGAGGGAAAGTCAACAGATGGAGCACACCTGGGGCGTCATGCTTTGCCTGCTAATCTGCCAAGTGTGCTTGCCTGAGCACTCTCCCCTCTGTGCCCCCTGGCCCTGTACATAAAGCAGAGGCAATGCCAACACATAGTGAGGGACCGGGATGAAAACATGCCTTGAGAATGTGGCAGTCTTATTCCTGAATGACCAGCAGGTCACTTCTACAGTAGGGATGGCTTCAGCAAGGCCATTAGAGTCACATCTCATGGCCATTTTGGCCTTTTAAGATATTCGAACAAAATATTCCGGTCTAGCAGAAAGTACCTCTGGGCCCAGAATATTCAACATTGACCTTAGGGTGGGGCACTAAAAATGCCCTCCCCTCTGGGGACATACCCTCCCCCAGGATCCCTGGAGTCCAGAGTGGCTCAGCCTTTTCAAGGACACATCAGGGATGGGGGCCACCACCTGTCCAGGCTCTGGCATCGCAACCCTCTCCCCATTCTAGAAGCCCCAAATCAGTTGCTCACAGGACTGTAGTCCTCGAGCCTGTTCAGGGTGAGACCACTGGCTCCAGGGCTGACCCACCGACAGTCCCTCCAGCCTCATCTGTTCACAGGCATCCGAGGGGCTAAGCCACCTGACCAAAGTTGCACAGCAGAAATGTGGTGGAGGGGACCGATTTTTGGTAACCCAGAATAATCTTTGTGGATTATTCGTGATCACAAAAGGCAGAGAAGTTAAGACAAAAATTATGTATCCCAAACTTCAAAATAGGCCCCCAAATGACTAATGTTCTTTCAACTTCAGACCAAAGCATTGCCCTGCAGGCTGACCCAAGAATTATCTGACTTTCTCTCTGATTTGCTTTGGCTCAATATTCATTATCGGTTATGGGGATTTTACAATTCGGTAAAAGTAGATGTTACCTTGGGGTAGAAAAAGTGGTAGAGATGTAAATGATTTTTGTCTGATTATAAGGCAAACTCACTTGGCTCTATAGAGACGCAAATAATTTCTGTCCAGTAGATCAGATTAAATGTCCCAAGGGTGATGTTTTTATATGGCACTATAGGACATTAACCAATTTTACATGTAATTTAACGATCTAATTCCAGCATTCTTTCAGTGACTATAAGACTTCTCCTTCTGCTGTATTTCTTTGAATTATCTTTACCTGTCACGTTGATTTTCTTTCATGAGTTAAAAAAAAAACACCCAAAGCTTCTATCTGGGGGTGTCTGTGTGTGTGTTACCTCCTTCTCCTAGCAAGTGGGTAGCCTGACAGTGTCTGACCCCTGGGTGGTGGCACTCCTGTCATTGTCTGTGTGTGAGCAGGGCTGGACCGGCACACAAGACTGCTGAGGGAAGTCCAGCTCAGCCTAAGGCCGAGATGACCACCTGTGACAGGTGGCCTTCAGCCTTCTGTGGTTTGCTGACTTCCTCTTACCCGGGCAGATCTCGGGAGAAAAGAGACCCTCAGCTGACCCAGGAAAAAAGGCCAAGAACCCAAAAAAGAAGAAAAAGAAGGACCCCAATGAGCCACAGAAGCCTGTGTCAGCCTACGCACTCTTCTTCAGAGACACTCAGGCTGCCATCAAGGGACAGAACCCCAGCGCCACCTTTGGGGATGTGTCTAAGATCGTGGCCTCCATGTGGGACAGCCTGGGAGAGGAACAGAAGCAGGTGAGCCCCTTTCTGGACCATCCTCTTGATGATCCCGGAGCGAGGGACAGACTTTGAAGGGCTGAAACCAAGCCCAGCCTGTGGGACTAGAGACTGTCGCAAAGGTCATTCCTGGGCTCTGTTTGCCCATCTGTAAACTGAGCAGCTAGATTCCTTCCAATGCTACTGTTTACCAGCTGGGCTCACTAATGGGTTAACCATTCTGACCCTGGGCTTCCCATTCTATGAAATGAGATTAAGCATCTCTATCCATCTTGTCCTCCAGGCCTAAAAATCTGGAGTGCAGGCCAGAGCTTCCTGTCCCTCTGACCACGTGCCCTTGGCCATCTCTGTAGGCTCCAGGGGGAATAGAGAGCAGAACTAGCTCATAAGCAAGTGCAGTAGGCAGCTGTGTGCTGTGTGGCTTTACGCTGACCATCTAAACCTTAGGGGCTCAGTTTTTCTGTCTGTAAAGTGGGGGTGCTGACTACCATTCTCTGAACTCATCTCTGAGCTGAGCGCTGAGCTGACGCTCCCCCTCCACCATTTCACCGAACCCTTACAACACCCTGTAGAGTAGCTATTGCTTCCTGCTTTCCTATTTTGATAGGAGGATATGGAGACACCAAGAGGCTGAATGACTTACTTGCCCGGGGTTACCACTGTGAATGCAGCGAGGGTCGGCTTTGGAGCTCAGATTCTGCAGAACTAGGAAGTTCAACGAGGCTATGAGCAAATTGAAAATTACCATGTGACTGTGTCATGTGCCAAGAGGGTACATGGTATATGAGAATGAAAAGAGTGGGGAAAGATGTAGTTCGGGGTTTGGGGAGGGGGGCGGTTGGGTCTTTAGGTAAGATCTGAGGGTTAATGCTTCCTGGAAGCATTCCAGGTAGGAAGGGCTTGTAAAGGAAGGACAAGTAGTACCAATGAATGGAGACCAGGATGGCCAGAGAGAAGTGTCACCATGGCAGAGACAGAGCTGAGAGGAGGGCAGGGGCCTTTGCAGGCCTTGGAAGGAGTCCATCCTCGTTCTAAGAGCAGAGGAACCCACTGAAGAATTTTATGCAGAGGACAGGCCAGTGTGGCTGCATGGGGCAGGTGAGAGTAGATGTGGCCAGTCTACAGCCATGCACACAGGAGAGGATGGCGACCTGGACCGGGTGTTTGGGGTAGGGGCCCAGAGAGTGTCACGGAAGACTCCTTCTTGGATCTCGCTTGCCTTCTGGGTAAATGGAGATGCCATTCCCTGAGATGGGAAACATGAAAAGGTAGTAGGCTGGGGCCAGAGAGATGGATGACTGCCTTATCTGAAATGCCACCTTTTCATAGTCTAAAAATTTTAATAACTTTAGAATCTATTATAGTGCAGATAGTTTATTTGTAAGATCATCTCAAAATCTGCTGGTAAGAGAGTGAGGAAGTGAGGCAGGGAGAGGAAGTCAGATCATCTAAGAAACTACCACCAGGGCAACAGGCGTGTGACCCTGCTGGGGACCTCTGGGAACCAGCACAGAACCACAGAACTGGTTACGGTCACCCCATCTGAGGTGCGAGGGTTGCTGGGGCGGACATCAGTTTCTGTTGCTAACTGGTTGAGAGCTGGGGGCACTAATTCCCCAGCACTCCTGGTCTGACCGGCACATGGCAGACCAGGCTCCTGCTACCAGAGTGAACCCCAGGCAAAGGGACACCGCTGCTGACAGTTGGAAGTTGAGCTTGCGTAGTAAGGTCCCAGGGACACGGACAGGGTGCCCCCAGCTTCTGCTGCAGGGACGTTTGTCATTTTCACTGGTTTGTTTTGTTGGCATCCGTTCCCCTTCCAAAGAAGACTCAGTTTCTCTGCAGGCAGGAGGGGATCACCTCTCCCTTTTATACATAGTCTAGGGGGATGGGTCTCAGGCACTCTGACCCTGAACACTCCTTCCAGCAGAGGCTGCCCCTGACCCCATTCCACACAGCCCAGGAGTCAGGTTGAGCCTCCCACCTGCTGCATTGGTCCTGCTTCTGAGATTCTGATTCATTTTTCTAACCTTTCTGGGGTTTTTTTAATCCAAGAACTAGTTACACATTTATTCCCGTCCCATAATTAATATGCCTCTTATTTTACTCAATGCATTATAAATGGCATATTTTTTTTCACATTTTCCCGGAAGGTTATTGTCAATGTATGCAAAAGTTAAGAATTTATTTGGTGACTACCCTCTTGGGTAAACCATTTTATTTATGGTCACTTTAAATGAATTCCCATATCTTCCAGGTTAAAATACACATACACACAGGAGGCCAAAAATGTATACACATTTTAAGAAAACAAAAAACTGTATTAAATAAATGTATAAATATGTCATACTCAAGTCACATTTGAATTCTTCAATTACAAGAGATGCTCAGTGTGACTTGTATTCATCTTTTGTTATCAGAACATATTGAGTATTATAACTTTAATACAAATTTTTTCCCTTCTTAAAATGTATACACATTTTTTGGGCACCCTCTGTGTATACACACACACCCCTCTCCCTATATATGTATGTATATGTCTATAAATATACACATACATGTATAAATATATCTTCTACAAATAACAATGATGGTGATGATAATTTGGTCTCCTTATTTTTGTCTCCTATTTCCCATATTTATATTTTTAATTTTGTTTTCTTTTCCCACTTACACTGACTAGGACTCCTAAATATGGACATTCAGTAATGGTAGGGATAATGGTCTTCTTTCTTTCTTTGGATTGACTCTCATGCTTCACTATTAAGCAGACAGCTAGCTGTTAGCTGTGTCTGATTTTGAAATCACATGAAGCAATTTTATTGATAGTCCTATTTTGCTAGCAATTAATACATTCATAACCCAGGGAAGTATTATTGAGAAAATTATAGGAAACAAACAACAACAATAGAAAAAAATCAAAAAACTGCTTCTCTTCTCCACGCCTAGCTGATTGATAGAAAAGTTCTTTCAAATCATCCAAGAACAGGCAATTCTAGAGCTTAGAGAAATGAAAACCTTCACAACTTTTCATACACAATGCCATCTTGATCCTAAAACATAATGAAGCTAACTGTCATTAGTTTTGAACTTGTAAGAAACAATCCCCAAACTTAATGGCTTTCAAACCACCACCATTTATTCGACTCACAGTTCTGAGGGTCCATCACTTGTGCTAGGTTTAGCTGGATGGTTCTTCTGCTACCCCTAGCTGGGCTTAGCCACGTGTCTGCAGTCAGCTGCCAGTAAATTAGGCAGCTCTGCTGCTGGGAGTTGGATGGCTCTCAGAACAGGGGGGCTGAACTGGGCCATGTGTCTGTCAGCATCCAGCAGTCTAGCACAGCCTTGTTCACGTAACTCAGAGTTCCAAGAGCAGCAAAACGGCAAGCCCCGACGTGCAATCACTTTCCCAGTTTCTGCTTGCTTCAAGCTTGCTCTTGTCCTATTGGCCAAAGCAAGTCTTAAGTCAAGCCCCAAGTCATTGTGGGAGGGCTTGGACCCAAGGAGGTGTGAACTGGGCACTACCACAATAAGAACCTAGGTCTGAAATGCCTACTAAAAATATTAGCAAATTGAATCTAGACTAACGTACTATAAACAAGTAGCGTTCATTCTAGGATGTAAAAATGGTACAACATTAAGGCATCTGTACTGTGCTACATCAAAATAGGGGGCTTCAAGGGGCCTTGTCTTTTTATAATCAGTGTTCCGGTATGACCTGGAAGCCCAGAGAGGTGAAGCATGTTGCCCAAGGCCACACAGCCACTTGGCAGAGGAACTGGGATATAGTCTGGTCTCCATAATCCCTACACAGTGCTCCCAGAAAGGGGCCAGTGGGTGATTGATCTGGCTTCTGATCCCAACACCCTCATCCATACATGGATCTCACATTCACATCTTCCCATCCCAGGCCTCTGCCCCGTGTCTCCTTTGTAACATTCTCCCCAGTGTTACCCATGTGTTGGCTCTTTCAGGCCTATAAGAGGAAGACTGAAGCAGCAAAAAAGGAATATCTGAAGGCTCTGGCCGCCTACAGGGCTAGCCTCGTCTCTAAGGTAACACCTATAACTCCCGGGCGCATCCCTGATGGGGTTCGGGGCCACTGAGGAAGGTAGTGGGAACTGGGGCCCACAGGAGCAGCCAGCACCACAGGCCTTAGAAAGGACAGAGGAGACCAGCATGGTCCTGTGTGCAGTGACTGGCACTTTTCATGCACCTCACTTCATTGAATTCTTCCAAGACCCCAGCATGCAGAGGGGTTAAGCAGCTTACCTGAAACTATCCATTTTGTTAAAATGGCTGTCCTAGGATTCAGCCCAGGTTTTTCAGTTTTCCAATTTTGACCTTCACTCCTAAGAACTATGAGGTTCAGGACATGCAAGAGGCAAGGTATGGATGTGGAAATGTGGCCCAGGTAGGGGCAGGTGTTGTCCTGGAAGCTGTCACAGGGGAGTGGCACCTGTGCTGAGTCATAAAGGCCAATACAGAGGGTGTTCCAAGTTGAGGGAATGGCACCTGGGAAGGCAGAGGCTGGGAGGATGGCTCAGCTGGGTGATGATGCTTCCACTGGCCAGCCTGAGGAGCATGGGTTTCCCCCATGGGCAGAGGAGCCCTCCAGGAATAAGAGCAGGGGCTGGATGGATGGTCAGAGCCAACTGTACCTGGTTAGAGAACCAGGGCTGCAGAGCCACCTGGACACACAGCCCATGTTCCAGCTTATCCCTTTTCCCCAGTGATTGATTTCTATCTCTTTCCAGAGCTCCCCAGATCAAGGTGAGACCAAGAGCACTCAGGTGAACCCACCAGCCAAAATGCTGCCACCCAAGCAACCCATGTATGCCATGCCAGGCCTGGCCTCCTTCCTGACGCCGTCGGACCTGCAGGCCTTCCGCAGCGGGGCCTCTCCCGCCAGCCTCGCCCGGACACTGGGCTCCAAGTCACTGCTGCCAGGCCTCAGCACATCCCCACCACCGCCACCCTCTTTCCCACTCAGCCCCTCACTGCACCAGCAGCTGCCACTGCCCCCCCATGCACAGGGCGCCCTTCTCAGCCCACCTGTCAGCATGTCCCCAGCTCCCCAGCCCCCTGTCCTGCCCACCCCCATGGCACTTCAGGTGCAGCTGGCGATGAGCCCCTCACCTCCAGGGCCACAGGTAAGCAGGGTGGAGTAGGAACAAGCCCTTCTATGACCCCACGTTGGGAGGGGAAGGGGCTTGGGGTTTTAGATTCTGGCCCTGTCACCAGAGATGTGCCCTCAGCCTTGGCACCTGGTCTCTCTGAGCCTCAGTAACCACATCCATTTGTGAACGGGCCTATACACCTTAGCTGAGACACAACTGTCTGTAGTGAATAGTTGACAGGTTGCCAGACTGATTCTTAAGCTATTCCAGGCCCTCCTTCCCATGTGCCTCATCCACTTGAGCTCCCTGACCCGAGGGGCTGAGGCTGCCTCGGCTTCTGCCAGATCAGCCCTAGTCCCTGCTCTCCCCAGAGCCTTCAAAGCCCAGCCCTGCTGACTGTGCCACAGAGACTGCTGCAAGGGTCACACGGCCTTGGAGGACGGTTGGCTCAATGAATCCATTTTATAGATTGGGAAACTGAGGCCCAGAAAGGGAAAGGCCTGGAAAGCAAAGTCTGTCCTCCTGATTCAGCTAAGACAGGGTCGACTATTTTGAACCATGCTGTGCGAGGGAAAGGAGGGTGCGTGAAAGCCGAGTGGACATTGTGTGTGGCCCAGAGGAAGTGTCTCCGCAGAGCAAGGATGCCCTCAGCACAGGGTCCCCCTGGCACCGGCTGTCTGAGACAGTACACCCCCTCATCTCTCCTCAGCTCACCGTGTCCCCCCTCCTCTGCAGGACTTCCCTCACATCTCTGAGTTCCCCAGCAGCTCAGGACCCCGCTCTCCTGGCCCATCCAACCCCACGAGCAGCGGGGACTGGGACAGCAGTTACCCCAGCGGGGAGTGCGGCATCAGCACTTGCAGGTCAGTCCTCTCCTGACACGCCATGGTCCTGCCTCTGTCCTGCCAGCACAGGGAGAGTGGGACAGGGGTCCCCAGGGGAACGTGGGCCCAGGGACAGCCCTACCTCACTGCCAGCCCTGCAGGGGAGTGAAGGGGGCTGCAGAGTCTTCAGGAGAGGACGCACAGTGGGGCAGGCCCTAGACCCGTGGTTCTCAACCTTCCTAATGCCTCAGCCCTTTCATACAGTTCCTGTCAGTGACGCCCCACAGGTTGAGAACTGCCGCCCTAGATGCTGAGGCTGCTCGGGAAGTGAGGCTTATCTTTGGTTTTGCTTTTTTGCTCCTTCCATCCTGAGTTTTTCCCAAATGCTTCCATGTGACATTCCCAGATGGGTCCTATGTCTTCGGCCAGGTCCCCTAGAAGCAGAGCCTGAGGCCTGAGGCAGCTGGATGAAATGCCCTGGGTCATGAGTTGAGGAAGAGTTTCCAGGAGAAAGGGTGCAGGAGACAGACAGGCCGGGGGCAGGAGCCCCGCGTCCACCTGATCCATGGGGCTCCTTCTTGGTGCCTGGCGGGCCCCCTGCCTCGGGCCTCCCCTCCTGTCCTGCACTCTTAGCCTTTCAAACCGGTGCCAACTGCCCTTCGTGGATCCGTGCCACAAATGCTGAGTCCCTTTCCATTTCAGCAGGAGAGGGAAGTGCAGGAGGTCCATTTGCTCCTTCCCCCGCCACCTAGGTGCCCACTGCCCGTGGCCACACCTGGGGAATGTGGTGCCCAGCAGCTGTCCCAGCGACAGTGCCACACCCTGGAAGGCACAGCACTTGTGTTTGGTGGCCATATCTGCTGCTCGTGCCAGCTGCCCCTGGTCTGAGTCCTGGGCCTTCCAGTGCAGGGCTCCCCGGTCTGCCAAGACCGCCAGGGCTCTGAGCGCTATGCAGGGTAACCCGGCACGTGCCCCTTTCCAGCAGGCCTGGGAGAGGTTCTGTGTGGGGGAGCAAGGATCCCCTGCCCACACCCAGACTAGGTGCAGACCCTCCTATCGCAGCCCTTCCCCTCAGCGCAGGAGGAGGGGAGATGTCTTTAGTGGACAGCAAAAAGTGTCAGAACTTCCTCAGGTCGGCCCTTCACACCCAGCATGGAGGCCAGACCACAGCAGGGCCCTATTTTAAAAACATAAAAATCACCTTAATTCAGTTTAAAATTTATAAGTGAAAAATCCTCCAATTAAAAACCAGCATGGGAGCAACAGTGCCGTTGGAAGGACAGACACACTGCTTCCCTTCCTCCAGAGCTGAGGACCAGGTGGTCCCCTACTGGGGTTCCAGGAGGGGTTGGCTATTCTTGGTGGGTGGTCCGGGAGGGCCTGGGCCACATGTGCCTCCCTCACCTGCTGAGGGGCTGCCAGATCCAGGGTGGGGGTGAAGGGCCAGAGTGCAGAGGTCCTGGTGCTCCCCAGGCTGGGGTGGGCTCAGTGGCTCTGACAGCCCCTCCTCTCTCCCACAGCCTGCTCCCCAGGGATAAATCGCTCTACCTCACCTAAGCCCACCTCCCCCCGTCCCTGAGGCTCGCTGGAAGGGCACTGCTCCGGGCCTGAAGGGCTGACAGCAAAAAAGAGGCCTTGGCAGGAGGCAGGGTGACCGATCTGAGAGAGCAGTGACACCCCAATGCCCCCGGGCTGAGTCTCTCCCGTGACCTTCCACCGGACTGTGCAGAGGCAGCCCACTGTCCGCTGCCAGCCCAAAGAACCTGCAGGAACCTTCTGCCTGCGACCTGCTTGCTCCAGGGTAGCTGTGGACCCCGCTCCTCACCCTGCACATGGTACCCTACATCTGGACGCCCGGCCCCAGCCCCAGCCCACCTGGCTGCCCCTGGCGGGGTCTCTTACCAACAGGCACCCACCCCAGATGTGTAGGCCAGGGGCCCGCCACGATGGACACGCACATACGGTTTTCCGGTGTGAACAAAAGATTATGAAACCCTATAAACTGTTGGCTCTGTGTAAGTAGTTGGCTAAGTGTTTTAGAACTGTGCTGAAGACATCTGTAAGATTATTTTGTGGGGGAAAAAGTAGTTTCCTTTAAGGTAAAAAGCATTTTTATATGACCCTTAGCACATTGTTTTTAAGTTTTATCTTAAGGGAGACCTGCACAAAAGCGGCCGCCAAACCGTTTCATCGTCTGCACAGCCAGAACCAGACAATTGTAGCCACCCTCAGAGGATTGCTCTTTTCTGTTAACCATCTGTCCATCTATTTAAAATTGCCAATGATGACTTTTGTCTATTTCCGAAGAGACCTTGAGAACAAAGTTGCAGCCTATCATAATGTGTGTGTGGTTTTGGGGTTTGGTTTTGGTTCTTGACGTTGTTTGCAGCTGTTTCCTGGCCCTGGCGAATGTCTGTGTCGGTGCCCAGTGCTTCTCTCAAATCTCTTTGTAATAAAAATTCGGAAAAGTTGAAAACAGGTGTGTGTCTTCTTGTGCTCGGTGAGCCAGATTCAGGCCTCCTGAAGTGGAGTTTGGTGGTGACTTGGCCAGGACAGGGCCTCTGATGGCAGATTTTCCTTTTGGGGACAGTTTGATTTGCCATTTCCTCAGTCCATGGGGGCTTGTGGCAGCGGGGATGGGGCCACCCTGATCTCAGTCTTGCCCTGTAAAGGAGTAAGATAACATTGGCACAGAGATGATGGCTAGAGAGCCGCCACGTGGGAGCCCGCATCAGCAGGTGACAGTGGCGGCCCCGCCCCCGTCCCCCCAAGGCCTCCCAGGTTGGTGGAGGTGAGGGAGCCCGGGGACGGGGTCTGGAAGCTTCCTCAAACCTGAGTGTAGGGAGGAGTATAAGGAGACAGGGGACTCTATAAGCCAAGTTTCCCAGTAGATGTTACATTATGGTACTTTAAAAAAAAGTAATAGGCTCGGCACCTGTGGCTCAAGTGGCTAAGGCACCAGCCATATACACCTAAGGTGACGGGTTCGAATCCAGCCCGGGCCTGCCAAACAACAATGATGGCTGCAACCACAAAATAGCCAGGCTTTGTGGCGGGCGCCTGTGGTCCCAGCTACTTGGGAGGCAGAGGCAGGAGACTCACTTGAGCCCAGGTGTTGGAGGTTGCTGTGAGCTGTGATGCCATGGCACTCTACCCAGGGGGAAAGCTTGAGGCTCTGTCTCAAAAAAAAAAAAAAAGTAATAATGTGACTACTTTACACCTAGAAAAATAACAGTTGCCTGGTGTGAAGAACTCAGTGGGAGGCTGCTGGGGGGAACACAGCTGCTTTGAGGTGAGGGGAGGTGCCCCGCTCCCAGCCCAGCCCATGACCTTGACAGAGGAGCCCCCATATTCATGAGACGCTCTCAAGCCTCCTGTTCTCCACTCGTGGTCACCCCCTCCTTCCAGGTGACAGCCCAGGAACAGGGCGCAATTTCTCTGTGCAGTTTCCTCACTGGAGGGCATTTTGTAATCCACTTTGGAAAAAGAAAAAAGGAAACCCAAACAAACAAAAACAACCTGCCATCACGTCAGTGGCGGCGCCGCATTGTGGAGCATAAATATTTCATGTGGTTACAATTTCCTTCCCTGCGTGGAGCTTGTCAGTAACGTGGTGATGGCTTAGACAGTTTAAGATCTAACTCCTGCTTTTACATTTAAGAAACCAGCAGCATTAGGATCGGTGCAGACAGCCCACAGGACAGCTTCTGAGGGGGGCCTGCTGCCACCCCATGGCTGCACCAGGGACTCAGGCATCCTTTGGGAGTATCCAGGCACCAGCACTGCCTCTCAGCTGCCCTGGACCCCAACCGTAACCTCAGTACCCTGCCAGCAGGTATCAGGGGCTGTTGTGCAGGTGTGCCCTGTGGCCCCAGAGAGTGGGGTGCCATGATGGACCCAGCTTGAGCCCAGGAGTTGGAGGTTGCTGTGAGCTGTGATGCCACAGCACTCTACCCAGGGGGAAAGCTTGAGGCTCTGTCTCAAAAAAAAAAAAGTAATAAGCTGCTTTCAGGGTCACGGAGTGGACACTGACCATCTCAGTCTGTTCAGATGGCCATAAACGGGTAGCTCACAACAGCAGGAATGTGCTAGTCACGGTTCTGGATGCCAGGAAGTCCAAGGTCTAGGCAACAACAGACATGATGTCTGGTGAGGCCCACTTTCTGGTTCATAGATCACCACTTGGCAGGAGGGCCGGGAGCTCTCCAGAGTCTCTTTTACCTGAGTGTAATCCCGGTTTGGGGCAGCTCTGCCCTCGTGACCTAATTGTCTTCCAAAAGCCCCACCTCCGAATACCATCATTCTGGGGGCAAAGACCTCCACGTAGGAATTTTGGAAGGACACAGACATTCTGTCCAGAGCCCAACTGCAGCAGGAGCTGCCAGCATCCCACTCAGTCCCCTCTGCAGGCCAGAGCCCACCCAGCCCCTGAATTCACAGCTACTTCACAACCGCCCTGTCCCTGTCAGTGCCCAGGATTGGGAGGTTGTATCCCCTAAGGACCACATAATACAGAAGCCAGCTTGGTGGCACAGTGTGCACCTTCAGTGCCCAGGGGATGAGGCTGGAGTGGCCCAGCTGCAACACCACCCTCACTGAGCTTCTCCCCACACTGTGCTCTGAGGATTTTACTTCCCTTCTGAGAGTACCACTCAGCTCGTCCCTTGAACTAGAATCCCCGCCTGAGGCTCTGTGGGTCTGTGGCAAGGGCCCGAGACAGCAGCTGAGTATAGTGGGGCCATGCCAGTGATGCGCCACAGGTCACTGGCTCGGGCTTTACCCGTAAACCGGCAAATGCAAGACTTGCCGTGTCAGAACCCAAACCGAGCCTCCCCTGAGGGGCGTCCTCTTTCCTGGGAAGCAGTGTGTGCTCTATTCTTTCTCTTCCCTACCGCAGTGATGATGGCAGCAGCCACAGAGCCACCTAGAGCCCAATGCCACACCCCCTCCACTAGCCCTGAGGTCCCTGCCCTGATGCCCCCTCCCTGCTGCAGTGCCTATGGCCCCAAAGCTGCCAGCCCTGAGTCTCCCAGCCCTGCCATGGACCAGGCACTCCTGCAGTGGCAGCATCCTCCACCTGCCAGGGCTGTTCTGCAGTCAGAGGCCCACCACATCTCAATGCTACATGTCATTGCTGGACCCTAGAGCAACAGTCCTGAGATAGTGAAAACCTTTAACTCCTCCCACCTGCAGCCCGACCCCACTGCACTGGTCAGGGAGCTGGTGCAGGGACCACCACCACTTACCTTCCCAGTGCTAGGCACCTTCTTCAGATTCCTTCATCTCACACCTGTGCCTTTAGACACATCGGGGCCCTAGCAGGAGGCCTGACTCAAGCCAAGGCTGAGACTCCTGCCCTAGGAGGAAGGCATGGCCGATCCCAAGGCTTCCCAGTGGCAAATCTTCCCTGGAAGGAGACATAAATTTCTGTATCAGGCTGGAATGTGGGCAGGATGGCATGGGTTAATTTTTGGATTAATTTTCAGAGTCCATGATGCTAAAATTCAATTTATTCCTTCAGCAAGAATACAAACAACCGTGCCATTGCTGTCTGCCAGGCCCTCCCTGGGCACCGGGGATGCCACATGGAATCAGACACAGATCCAGCCCTCCGAGCACTTGAGGTCCAGTCGGGAAGGCAGGGAGGGAAAACACAATTCTGTAATTAATTAAACATTAGTAACTTGATATTAGAATCCATAAAATATAAAATTAAAACCACCATGTCACCAATACAAGGAGGAAGAGTCAGGGGACTGCAGAGGAGGGGCGCCTGGCCCCACTGCGGTCTTGGAGGCTTCCCTGGTGACAGCTGGGCTATGCCCAGACCAGTGACTAAGGTGGGGTTAAGACTGACCTGTGCCCTAGTGTGCCACACTTTCCCAACCCCAAACCCCAGAAGCTGTGGCCCTGTGATTATGATGGTCATCAAGAATTCTGGAGAATTCTCACTAGAGAAGCTGAGCCGCTGCTCAGGGCCGTGGCTGCCCTCAGGTTGAAGGCAGCCCTCATGCACGCTGCTTATCACCGAGAGCTGGACCTCTGCAGCCAATTCCTGGGGGCTCTAGGCCTGACTCCCAGCGTGGCAGTGCTGTGGGCTGGCACATGTATGGACGGCATGAGCATGGAGGTGGTGTGAGAGTGTACAGTGTCCTCGTGTTGCATGTGATGGGATTGAGGTGTGTACATGGGACATCGGCGTGTGTTTGCATGGAATGTGCATTTGTTGGTAGTATGGTCTTCCATGCATGTGGTGTGCTTGTCTGCGTGCTGTGCTTGGCGAATGCAGGGTATATGTATATATGTGTGCGATGCGGCGTGCATATGTGTAGCTGGTGTGCATGTGTGATGACACGCTCATATGCAGGTGCGTGCCCACACATGCCACACAAACACATACCCACACACATCAAACACACATGCAGGTGTGTTATACACACCCACACCACACAAACGTACATATGAGCACATGTATAGCACACACGTGAACAGCACAGGGACACACACCCCATGCATGCCACGTCCACACGTACCATGCAGTTCCACAGTACACACATGTAAACAAGCTCGCCACACACACATTCACACGCCACATACACAGACATCCCCCCATGGCATGCACACGTACATGCATTCATACACAAAAACCACATCGGCATCCCGGCACGCAGCACATGCACACCCACGCGTCAGTTAGCACGGGAATTATCTGTTCTTGACAGTTCGATAGAGCTTGCATGCAACAACGATCTGATGTGCTAGTATAGGTTCAAGGGTTTTAAAAAAATTGCTCGACACATCAGTTATTACTCAGCTCTGCTTCCCAAATTGCCCAAAACTAACAAACCTAAGTTCATTTGAGGCCGAGAGCCATCATTCAGAGCTCAGAGGCGCTGTGACCTGGAGGTGAAGAGTGAGGGCTTTGGACACGGCTACCTGGGAGAACATTGATTCACCTGCCTACAGATTATAGGAGCTTAGGCAAGTTTCTTTTTGTTTTGTTTTGTTTTTTGAGACAGAGTCTCACTTCGTCACCCTTGTTAGAGTGCTGTGCTGTCATAGCTCACAGCAACCTCAAACTCTTGAGCTCAAGTGATCCTCTTGCTTCAGCCTCCTGAGTAGCTGGGACTGCAGGCGACCACCACAACGCCTGGCTATTTTTAGAGATGAGGGTCTCACTCTTGCTCAGGCTGGTCTCAAACTCTTGAGCTCAGGCAATCACCCGCCTCGGCCTCCCAGAGTGCTAGGATTACAGGCGTGAGCCACCTCCCCTGGCCTAGTAGGCAAGTTTCTTAACGTCTCCATTTCCTCATATGTAACTTGGGGATAACAGTCTCATCTTTAAAGGGTTGTTGTACCAACAAGTTAATATGAGTAAAGTTCTTAGAATAGTATTATCATTATCATTATTATTCAATCTCCACGCCAGAAAGTCAAGTTCCTTGCATTATGTGCCAGGCTGGGCTGTGGTAGCAACTCCTGCCATCTCTGTGGCTTACCCCAGTCCTGTTTATTTCTGGCTCACTCTGGTCCTGATGCTTTTGGATGGTTCTCCTCCAAGCCTCTGAGAGCACTTGGGGAGTCCAGGATCCTTCTCTCCAGTGGCTCTACCACCCCCTGGGCCCTCAAGTCCTCCCCTGGGTTCTCTGCTACAGCCAGCCGATGACCAGTGAGCAGAGGACTGTGCAGAAGATCTGAGAACAAGGCCTGGACGCGACACGTGTTGCTGCTTCCCATTTTCTGATGGGAAATGGAATCTCCCTGGAGGAAAATGCAAGTTTGGGCATTCACAGCAATGCTTTGCCATATGCTACGACAAATTTTCAGATGAAGAAACATCGCCCAGAGAGGTCAAGGTTGCTGTTGGAGGTCATTTATTTTATATGCAGCTGAGAATTAAAATGACATCTATCAGACCCCCAATCTACCTTCTTTCCAAGTTTCTCACACTTGCACACAGGAAGCTGAGATCTCAGACACCAAAGTCTTGGGACTTGACTTGCAAATGGTCCCCAGATCATCACTTTACACACAAGCCTAGTAAGCTTTGCCTTTCAGCTGTTAGCATATTACACAGTTCAGCACGAAAATCTCTTCTAGGGAGAAGTGATGAGAGTGTGGGGGGAGACAGGAAAATGATGAAGCAGATATAAGAAATCAAGAAACTCAGGGGTCTGGGGACATTCAGCATAGGATCAAACTGTCCTACATACACGCACTGTCCCTGCAGACACTGGCACCAACACTTCAGTTCAGTATACTTTGAAGTAATGTTGGGTCTGCATCATAAGAATTTCATCTAGCCGGCTTATAATTCTTTGTTAAGTTTCAACATTTGGGGGGACATATATGGATGATTGGACACACTTATTTCTGCAAAATGGCTTCCATCCTGGCAAAGTGAACCAGATGGGCTGTCACTGTCCTTCAAATGAACAGGTGTGTGTGCTGATTCCGTCCCTATTCCGAGACCAGCAATTAGCAGACCCTGATTGTCTAACCCTCTGGCCACCAAACTGCCTTTACAAATCCTGTTTGCCCAATTCTCAGGGCGGCGGATTTGAGAGCATTCTCCCATCTGTTCATCCAGAGAGAGAGATGGGTTGGTTTGGATTGTAAATCCCAGCAGGGCAAGACCAGAGAGGCTCCAGGCACCTTGGAGGTTGCACAGCAACTGGCAAGAGGCAAAGACCGTGGGTGGCAACAGAATTGGGGCTTAGGACCAACCATTCCCTTCTTGACTGTGACACCTGGAGATTTGATTTCCTCATATGAAAAACAGCCATCATTTTAATTAATTATCATTATTATTCAATCTCCACACCAGAAAGTCTGTTTAATGATTCAATGAGAATATCTGTATCAATTACCTGAAAGAATTTAATAAACATCATTTGGTTATCTTTCTCCAGGCCTTGCTTTCCTCACCTGAAAAATGGGACTACTATTACCCATCCCACAAAACAGTTGTTAGTATCACAAGGGCTGGTATGCATGAAGCTGTCTGGCTCTGACCAAGTCACATTCGCATTTATTATTATTATGTGTTTTTTTTTACCTGGACCTGAAAGTCAAGAGACCAAAGTCACCCTTAATCTCTCTGTCCTCCGTCTCACTCTACATATGGGGGTCTTGCTGCACCTCTCCTCTCCTCTTCCCCTCTCCAGCACCCCAGTCTTGGTCCAGCTATCAGAAGGCACCATCACTCACCACCTGCTCCTCTCTCTGCCCTCCTGGCTTTGTCAGTGTTTGACCGTCTAACCACGGAGCTGCTTCCCAGTGGAGGAAGGCTGCCCTCTAGCGGTTCCTACTAAACATAAAACCAGGGCAGGGGGCATTCGTTCAACATTGACTCAATGTTACATGCCAGGTGCTGAGCTTGGTGCCCGGGACAAAATGATGAGTGAGGGCAGGCAGGTCCCTGCCCTTTGGGGATCAAGATTAGCAAGAGAAATAAGCATTAAACAAAGACGCCCACAGAATCAGAGAAGATTACAGATTGTCATGCTACCAAGAAGGGGCCTGAATAAGAGTGGGTCCTGTTTTATATTGGGAGTTGGTATCCTGGTGGCCCCCCACCCTACCTACATGGGACAGCACCTGGGGCAGAGGCACTGTTCATTTTTCTTGTTGCCACCCAGCCAGGTTCATCTGCTGGTTCAAAGCCAATGCCCAGAGACATCAGATTCACAGCAGAGAAGGGGTTTATTCCACACAGCGGTGAGCAGGGAGACAGGAGAATGTTCTCAAATCCGCCGCCCTGAGAATTGGGCAGACAGGATTTATAAAGGCAGTTTGGTGGGCAGAGGGTTAGGCAATCAGGGTCTGCTAATTGCTGGTCTCGGAACAGGGACGGAATCAGCAGTCCTTTAACAGGGCCACTGTCTGGGTGGGTCAGCCAGGCCATGGAGTACAGTTCCTTGGGAGGAGGGCTGAGACCAGCTGGGTCAGTTTCTTGGTCTGAGTGGGTCAGTCTACCAACTGGAATGCAGGACCTGGAAGGTATCTCAGGAACTGCCTCAATGTTCTGAACAGGTGATGTTATTTATGGAGAAAAGTTTAAAATATTTATAGCTGCCTCCTGTGTTCTCAACAGTAGCAATTATAGAGACACAAACAAGGGGACAGTGACTAGTACCAAGTGAACAATGGGACAGTGGCTGATTATTATCACTATTTCAGCTAGGTCTGTTCCCTCACAGAGTTTGGGGAGCCCTTACTCTAGACCTCGACTTGCACCTCTCCACCAATTTGTAAGGGTGATTTCACTCTTAGCCCTGGGGCAGAATGTGCTGGGCTGGGTCGGGGGATGTATGCTCCCCCCGATCCCAGTCAGATTTTTCAACACTGCAACCTCTTTCCCCTCAGCCAGGGGCCCTGGTCACCCATCCCGGGCAACTTGAAATGTTCCAGGTTAAGTGGAGAGAGACACCTGCCATAAGGCACTTAGATTCCAGATGGGCCAGCCCCAACAACAAACACACAAACTAAGCCAAGTTCACCAACCAGATGCAGCCTCCAAGCATCTAGCCTGTGACCTTTACTGAGGACATGGTTAAGAACACAGGCGTTGAAAACAGACACACAAGCTGGGTATGGTGGCTCATGCCTGTAACCTCAGCACTTTGGGAGACTGAGGCAGGTGGATTGCTTGAACTCAGGAGTTCGAGACCAATCTGAGTAAGAGGGATACCCCATCTCTACTAAACACAGAAAAGAACTAACTGGTCATCATGGTGGGTGCCTGTAGTCCCAGCTACCCCGGAGGCTGAGGCAAGAGGATCACTTGAGTCCAAGATTTTGGGGTACTGTGAGCTATGCTGACACCACTGAACTATATACAGAGTGACAGAGTGAGACTTTGTCTAAAAAAAAATAAAAAGGACAGACACATAAACCCACTTTTAAATTTTAGCTTCTCTGAAACACAGAGCTGTGTGAGGGATACATGAAATAAAGCATGCATAGAGCTCATCTCAGGGCATGGCATATAGTAAGCGATTATTAATATTACCGTAGCTATTATTATTGTGGTAAATCAGAAGTAATAACGGTGATTTTTAAAAAGCAAAAAAAAACAGCCCTTTCTTCTTCAGAACAGCGACGAGTGCACTTCTGTGTGGAGTCATGGCAGCACCTAGTGGTAACAATTAGGAACTGCAGCGCAGTTTAGCGAACCTAACAAATGGGTTGGGGGCCACAAAGAGATTTGGAGTCAGACGATGGGGTTTGAATCCATTTCTGCCACATCCAAGTAACACGGGCCAATCACTTCTACCCTTAGCCTCCATACTCAACCTCCCTTCGAACAGTCTCGACTCATGGAATGGCTCTGAAAGTTTAATGGACGAGGTATATCACCTGGCACACAGTAAGTCCTTAATAAAGTGCTGACAATGATCCCAAGGTGGCCCTAGCGTGATCCCACCCCTCAGAACATCCCTGGCACCACCACATCCTACCCCTTTGTGAGAAGGAGAAATAAATGGGTGCTTTGTTGTCATTATTTACTTTTTATTTTATTGGGTGGTGGCGGGTAAAGGTTACTTTGGACTGGATCACCTCCAAAATAAATAAATAAATGGATAGATAGATCCCTGCATGTACCAGAAATTTACTGAAGCCAAGTATTCCTTTGGATTAGGTATTAGGCTTTGCTCTATCCAGACTTCTCAGGTGGAGATGGTTTACCCCTCCTTGTTAGGAGTCTCCTGGGGGCCAATGGAGGTATGGGAGACTGTGTTGTTATTGCCATTGTCACTAGTTGGATCCCCCACCTTGCTCTCACCCCTCTGCCCCCCTGCAACTGGGGCCTGCTGAGCTGGCTTCCTACCTTCTCAGAGGCCAGGGCTGCCCTCAGGCTGGCTGAGGACAGGACAGGAGAAGTGGGGACTGCAGAGTTACCTCCTCATGGCCCTGTGGAGCAGCGGCTTCCCGCACGGGGGTGGGGACGTACACACACACTGCTAGTGCCTCCTTACAAGGTCCTTGGCTCTTTTCCAGCAAACTGCGGCACCATCTAAAGACCCAGGAACAGGGGCCATCACAGGTTATCTTCTCTCACTGCTGGATGGAGAAATACAGACAGGAATAACCACTCACCTCTGCAGAATCCTGTGTGCTGGAGGCTGTACTGAGCACTGCAGACCAGTCATCTCACTTAGTCAGCTCACCAGCCCCAAGAGGGAGGCAAAATAATTATCTGCATTTTACCGATGAGGAAACAGAGGCTCAGAGGGGTGAGTGACTTGCCCAGGGTCACAGAGCTAGAAAGTGGTGGAGCCTGAGGGCACACGGACACTCTGAAGCCTGCCCCTTCCTTGTGGTAACATATCTGCCCAGTGGGGAGCCTTGCTTGCACCCCAAATTCAGGGTCTGCTGCTCACTGACCAAGATCCAACCCACCATCAGACTGATCATAAATGAACGTAAATAAATCTTCGAACTGACTCCCTGACCAACCCTGCTGAGTGTAACTGGCCGAATGTGAACAAACAGTTGGCTTGGAAAAGTTACGACCTGACTGATCTTTGCTTTTCATTCACATGAGATATTAATTTTTAGTTTTAGAATCTTAAACTTTAAGAAAATGCAGTGTCATTTCCATTCTCTAAAATGCCAAGATGAAGGAGTTTTGACAGATGCATATTCACCACCCTCCCAGTCAAGATAAAAAATATTCCCTCGCCCCTGAAATCCCCCACTCCGCTTTCCAGCCAATCCTGGAGCCCCCTGCCCCTGGCAACCACTGCTCTGATTTCTATCTCTGTAGTGAGATTTTCTAGAATTTCTTATTAAAAACAAGCATTCGGTATGTACTATTTATGTGTCTGCTTCTTTGACTTAACGCATTGGTTTTTAAATCCATCCACATTGTTGCATGCATGTCTGTAATTTGTTCCTTTCTGTTCCTGAATAGAATTCCGCCGTGAGAGATAGAGCCCAGTTTGTTTTTCCATTCCCCTGTTGATAGGCATGTGTGTTGTTTCTAGTTTTTGGCAATTATGTCTAAAGCTGCTATGAATATTCTTGTACAAGGCTTTCGGACATATGTTTTCATTTATTTTGGGTAAATACGTGGGAGTGGGAATACTGGATCATAGGGTAGGTATATATTTAACTTCCAAAAAAATAAAAGAAAGAAAGAAAAGCTGCCACTGTTTTCCAAAGAGGCTGTACGGCGAGTCGACCAGTTTTGGCTTCTCATCTGAAAAGCCAGAATTACCTGCCAAATGACCTCCTTTCCAGACAAATACCATGTGACTCATCAGCTGGGCTTCCAGGGACTGGAACGGCTCCCAGAGGCAGGCTGGGTGCTGACCAGAAGCAAAGGATGAAATTTGGGGAGTTGCCTGGCTGCCTGGCCAGCTGCCCGCCTCCTGCTAGGGTTCGTACAGACTTCTAGTGGGGAGAGCATCCCTGCCCCCTCTAAAGAGGCCCAAGATGCTTTCCCAGTCCCTCACGTGGAGGAAAAAAGATGGTGGAAAAAAGATGACCCAGAGGTGCCCTGAGGCTGCAGGTGGCCAGGGGAGGTGGGAGGAAGAAGGCAGGACCTCTCTAGTTCTGACTGCAGCTCTGTGCTTGGGTGTGAGCTTAGAACCCCAGGGTGTACCTCAGGTCAGAGAGAGGGAATTATCCAGCCTACAGGAGTGGGAACAGTACTGTTGATAGCTACCCAACCCTGAGCTAGTGTCAGTTACCATTGCTTTGGGGTAACAAAATGATAATGCTATCTCATGATTCTGTGGCTTGATTAGATGGATCTCCATCTTAAAATGATAATACTATCTCCAGCTTAAAATGATAATGCTATCTCATGATTCTGTGGCATGACTAGATGGATCTCCTGTTCCATGTGGCCGTCTGGGGCATTGGGACAGCCAGAGCTGGGGCATCCAAGATGACTTTTCTCCTGTACCCAGAGCTCAGCTGGGATGGCTGGAACATCTGGGGTTGACCAGGCATCTCTCTTTCTCTTTCCAAGTGGCCTGTCCATGAGGTGAGCTTGGGCTTCCTCACAGCATGGCAGTCTTAGGGGCACTGGACTTCTGACATGGTATATTGGGCCGATCATACCTGGGCTCCAGTAGAAGTTTATTGACACTAAAATGTCAATTTCACATAATTTCTCACGTGATGAAATAGCCTTCCGTTGCTTCCCACTCTAACCATTAAAAAATGTAAAAATCATTCTTAGCTTACAAAAGCCAACAGTGGGCCAGATGTGGCCCACCAACCATATTTTGCCAGCCCCTGATATACACAAAGGGCTCTCCTCTTCTGAATGTGGCCTTGTTTAACTGAGTACTGTAGACCCAAAGCAGGCATGATTCAAATCTGTGCAGCTGGGAGAGTATTTTTAAATGCAGCTACAAAGCTGTCCTAAATATCTGATATATTTGTAGTTGCCAACTTGTTAGATAAGAGCTGGCAGGATGGAAGGGCGAGCATTCCCCTCCCTGCCCTAACAGACATTTTTACGTCCTGACCTACAGGAGGCCTCAGAGGAAACAATGGCCAAGAATAAGGAAAAAAAAAAAAAAAGACAAACAGTTACTGGTGGAGATCAAGGTCCCTATTACCACCAAGAGAGAGTGGAAAGTAGAAGTTAAAATTGTGGGCCCCAGAGTCAGGCTGAGTTACTCAGGGTAAATTATGTAACTTTCTGACCATTAATGTCCTGGTGTGTATGATGATTAAGTCCACCTAATTATACTGCTGTTAGGATTAAATGTTATTCTACATTTAAAATACTTAGTGTCTGGTTGTTAGGTTTTGTGTAGTTGTTGTTTTCACTCTCTCCATTATCTATTCTGGGATTAAAAAAGCAAAAGGAAAAAGAAGAGCCATTTGTACAATTAACTCCTAAAGAGAGTCAAAGAGTTAATGGAAGAGATGAGAAAAACTTAATCAAAAATAAATAAGAGGGCGGTACCCATAGCTCAGGGAGTAAGGCACTGGCCACACACATGCAGGCTAGTGGGTTCAAACCTGGCCTACTAAAACAATGACAACTACAACCAAAAAATAGCCAGGCGTTATGGCAGGTGCCTGTAGTCCTAGCTACTTGGGAGGCTGAGGCAAGAGAATCTCTTAAGACCAAGAGTTTGAGGTTGCTGTGAGCTGTGATGCCACAGTGCTCTACCAAGGGCAACATAGTAAGATTTCTGTCTCAAAAAATAAATCAATAAGAACTTCCAAGAAATTCAACGTGGGCCCAATAAAAAGACTTTCTGGAAGGTAA
>CAUYQV010184555.1:0-11926 GCA_963574575.1 Galagoides demidoff
TGGAATGGAAGGCTCTAATACGATACGCATACATGGTATATACTTACAGACTCCTGTACAAAGGGAAATGGACTGGAGAGGTTATCTAGGGAAGCAGGAAACATAAATCATCCACTCCGTCGAATTCTCAAGAGAGGCTCAGCGCCTGTGGCTCAATCGCCTAAGGCGCCAGCCATGTACATCTAAGGTGGCGGGTTCGAATCCAGCCTGGGCCCGCCAAACAACAATGATGGCTGCAACCAAAAAATAGCTGGGTGTCGTGGCGGGTGCCTGTGGTCCCAGCTACTTGGGAGGCAGAGGCAGGAGACTCGCTTGAACCCAGGAGTTGGAGGTTGCTATGAGCTGTGATGCCATGGCACTCTACCCAGGGGGATAGCTTGAGGCTCCCTCTCAAAAAAAAAAAAAATCCAACCTGCAGGGGTGATATCAGCAGGAATGGCTGAGTAGGACATCCTTTCTCCGATAAAAGCAGTGAGAATACTGGCAAAATGGTCAAAATCAACTTTTTCACAACCTTGGACATTAACTAAAAACTTGCAACAATCTAAGGACTGTTCAAGAAAAACAGCTGCATTTTGGCAAAGTTTTGTGGTGTTTTAACTTGCCACAATTTTATCCCCTTCTCCCCAGCCCTGTGGTAACTTGAAACCTATTGGTTCATTTATCACAGTGAAAACCTAGCAACCATTTGCTAGGAAGGGACAGAATAGAGTTGGAGTACCTTGAAAGCCCAGTTTTTGCTGGTCCCTTGGAAGACTCCACTTACAAGGGTGTTATTTATTTGACCTGGCTTGGAGCTTGACAGCAGACTTTTGTGTGGGGCAGGGGAAGCATTTGTTAAAAATAGTCAGTGGCAATTGTTTAACACTGTGGCTGCCTGAGGCACCAATGACAGCTGTGGAAAATGAGAAGCTGACTAAAATTTTAAAAGGAATGTGCTGTCTGTAGTGTTTTTCCTAAGAATCTACAAATGTCCCCTTCCCCTCTAGGTTCCTCTGATGATGGTGGTGGCATGTGTATATGTGTGTTTCACCTGAGCTCTCTCAGCTCTAAAAATAGAAGAATTTCAAGATTTTTCTTTATTTAGGTATAAAAAAAATACAGTACGTCTCATGCACCAGTGTGGCCAATATATAATCATTATCCACAGATCAGTCACTACAAAGGTAGGAAATAGAAGGTTACAAGAATTGTTTATCCAACAATAAAACCTGAATTAAAATTGTTAACCTAAAAAGCGACCTGCTTGTTATGTAAAAACCCTTTTTCTATATGTTTGTGAGATCTAAAAACTTGTTAAATATTAGTAAAAAAATTATGAAAAACTAGTACTGGTTAAAAAAAAAGGTCAGTGTTATCTACAAACCCCTGCAGTGTGAGGGGCCTTTCCCAGAGTGAGAACCTTGGTCCATAAGGAAGGGTGAGCAAGACAGTTTGCCTCCTTCCCTGCCCTTCTCTGCTGGTTGGTGCCACTTCCACAAGGCATGTTTGACCCGGAATGTTCCATTTGTGGCCAAAAGTGGGAAAAGCACAAATGACCACAGAAGCTTGGGCAGGGCAGGGGCCTTGCCTTTTCTAAAAGGTGTGCCTGAGGGTCAGTTCCCTGAGATGCAGCAACAAAGTGTGAAGGAAAATGGTAAGGCTCTGTGGTGCAGTCCTGATTGGGTTTGGACAGTGGCCTGACTTGCTCAGGGCCACACCATGGGTGCCTCTAAGTCAAGAGATAAGGGGTACACAGAGAAGAGAAAGAACAGGCATGGGTGGCCAGGTGAGGCAGAGGTGGGGAGGGGTCTTCTGCTTCAGAAATATCTGAGCCCCTCGAAGGCAAGACTGGAGGGGTGTTGAAGTCTCAAATCAGGGTCTCATCTATTCCAGGCCTTCACCCAAGGCTCTATCACATTTGATCTACACCGTCTCTCCAGGATGAATTCACAGTTGCTTCAAAGTTCAACAAACCATTTCCCTGAATTTGGTTGAATGGTTCAATGCTCAGTACAGCACAGTCACTGGTGGGGCAGGCCAGTGTGGTCACCTCAGGACCCCAGGTCAAGAGCTGCCATGTGGCCCCTTCCTCCCTCTCAACAGGTCTGGGGAGGGGCCAGGGAGTGGTGGGCACTGGAAGGGTGTAAGCAAGTCAGAACAGGGTCGGGACTCATAGAGAAGGCCGGATGGGACCTTGCAGTCTCCCTTGGGACTGAGTGGCAGTCTGGCCCCACAGGTCATACCGTCCAAACCTTTGATAGGCACCGGGACCTCCCCAGCCTTACCAGGGTGAATTTCAAGGACCTCAGAGGAAGACCCCTACCCCCCCCACCCCCACCCCAGCAATTGAACACATGTTGCTTTGAAACCTTGTCTAGCCAGAGAAAGTCACCGAGTTAGACTGTGGTCTGGACGATAGGATTATGTGGGCATCTGAGCCCTGACAGAACATTAGCCTGGATTTTCCAGCATTTGGAGGTAGCCAATGCTGAAATACATGTTATGTTCCTGATATTTCAGGAGCCTGGAATTTGCTATCCCAGGGATGGTGAGGTCTGTGGGGCCCAGGATAACGGGGTACTGGGCTGGGGAGTCAGTGCCACTTTTGGAGGGCTGGGGACCTGGTGTCTGACTGGCCTAGGTTTCAGGGGATCTGGGCCCCCTAATACACCGGCTCCTCTCGGGGGTCTGAGCCGTACAGCTCCGCCAGCATCTTGAACCGGGGCCCCCAGTCGTTGAGGAAGTCATAATCTATGTCAGAGTCGGATGAGTCGGTGCCCAAGGAGCTAAGGGACTCCGCGATGGACTCGGAGCCCTCATAGCCGTAGATGTGCAGAGTGTCGTAGGGGGGCCCACCGCCGTCGTGGTCCGCCTCGTCCTTCTTCACCTCAATCATGGCTGCCATCTCCCCAGGCCCGCTGTGCACCCCGGGTGCGTGTCGTGGTGGCTTCTGCACCTGGGCGTAGAGGGGTGGCCGGGCCTCCAGCGCAGGCCGCGGGGGCTTGCTTCCTCCACGGCGCACCGAGTTGAGCACCGACACATCGTAGCTGTTGGTGTCCATCTCCCCACCGCCCTCCTCGTCATAGGTGACCAGCTGCTCATGGATCTCTGGCACACTCTTGCCGTGCGCACGGGCCTGCTTCCGGAGCCGCCTCCGCAGGAAGATGAGCAGAGTGATCACTGGTATCCAGAACAAGAGTGACAGGTGTCAGACCCTGCTCAGGCTGCTGGGTCACGCCCCTCCCCCAATTACTCCCTTCCCTCCTCTCTGGAAAGTCCTCAGCCAGCCCAGTCTCCGGGACACAAGAATGTCACAGAAGGTTTGGTTTTGTCCAGACACCCATATGACAGAGTCAGATGCACTGGGGACACTCTTGGTCTTGACTGGTTGTCATCAACACTGGTTGGGGACAGGAAGAGGGATAGAGAGGGGCTCCCTCAAGTTCAATCTCCGACCAGTGTCAACCCCTCTTCCTGTGGCCACATTTACTTGCTTCTATGCCCCTGGGGCACACCCTTCTAAGGCCCAGAGGCTGGAGCTTGGGGCAGAGATGAGGAAAGGGATGTGGTTGGAATCTGGAGTGCAAAGTTTCTGCCCAGTGACTTTGTGGCCAGTGATGATAATGGACATGGTGTTGGTGTTGTGATACCCGCAGCCGTGGCAGCGGCCACTCACTTGGGCACCTACTGCAAACACGCTTGGTGCTACATTGGACACATTCTCACATTATTAGTTAACGTAGCTATTGCTATCCCAGTTTTATGGTTAAGCAAATTAAGATGAGAGAGGCCAAGTGACTTGCCTGGAGGCCCCTCGTTAGGCAGGGGTGCTGGTGTTGGCCCTGCTGCAATCTCGAGGGGTGTGACTGTGTGAGGGTCTTGGATTCCTGGGGCGGGGAGTGTAGTTGACTGGGTCATGCAGAGAGCACCAAAAATTAGGCCCAGACCACCCCCTAGGCCAGTGATTTTCAATTGGGTGTGCCCTGAGAGGGCTGTGAACATTTTTAAACATTATTAAGTTATTTTCGAAAGAAGTTCAAAGCACAGTAAGTATGTACTTTTTTAAACTCTTCTTTTTGATCAACATAATTTAAGTGTGCTGTGGAAGTTTAACTACAGGTTCAAGTGTGCTGAGACAAAAGGGTTGAAAACCATTGCCCTAGGCTCTGACTTAGCCTCAAGTTGTTTAACAAACTGTTACAGACATAAGTAAAGCTGGGTGCCCAGGGAAAAAAATGTCCTCCCAGCCTCAGTTTCCTCATCTGTAAAATGGAAATGATGACCTCTGTGCTCTGTTGATATTTGGGAAGGTGGTTATGAGGTTAAATGCAATTCTGTATGGTGGGGATGCCATCTTCATCACTATTGTTCATTATTTTTAAACAGGGGAGCCGGGTCTACTCTGCCCCAGAAGTCCCAGAAGGGGGTATACCCAGGGGATCTCTCTGCTTCTAGGCACAGGGTGATCTCTCATCGCCTGAGGACATCCTCTGGGGGCGGGCTGGCTCCTGCTCCAAGTCACATAGGGAGAAGTGCAGGATGATTTACACCCTAGGAGGGGCTCTCGAAGCAGGACACTGAGGTGGAGCTGCCTTATTCCTGGTGGGAACGTCCTGATAACTCCCCTCCACTGGCTGCATCCCTTCTCTGCTTCACTCTCCTCTTCCTTAGGAGGGTCCCAGGGAAGTAAATCACCTCACAAATCAGCCAGTTCCTTGTCCCAGGGCTGCTTCCTGGGGAACCCAAACTAAAGCAAGGCCTAGAGGGGCTGAAGCGTCTAAGGCCCAAATAGGAAAAAAAAAACCCAAAAAACATCAAAGCTGGAAGAAAGCTATTAAAGGAAAGAAAGCTTGTGGAGACAATCTAAATGAGAAGTTTCTAAACTTTCCATTTTAGAATTGGATCCTTTTTTTTCTTTTTTCAAAAATAGGTTTTAATGTAAATACATGTCCAGAACAATGCCTGGCACACAGTAAGTGCTTGAAATATCTAAGTGCAGTGAGTGACTGTTCCATGCCGTGTATGTTATTTTAAGGTAGAGCCAGACTAGCAAGAGGGGTGGGGTCTTGAACCTCCTCCCTCCCCGCCCCCACCCAGGGGCACCTTGGTGGTGTGCTGGCCCAGAGGTGCTCTGCAGGCTGGAGGCAGGGTTGGACCTGCATCCCTGACCTCAGCATCTCCTGTGAAGCCCCCATGACGTCTCCTCCCTCCTCTGCCCCGCACTGACCTGTGATGGAGAGGATGCACAGGAAGATGGCCACCAGCGCCTGGATGCTGACGCCCACCTGGGCAGCCGTCTCCTCACAGAAGGTGAACTCGCCTCGCTCGTTACACTTGCACACGGCGATGGCCAGCGTGTTGGTGCTTGTGAGGCTCGGCCGCCCATTGTCTGAGATGACCACGGGCAGGAGGTGGACCTTGGCACGCTCTCGATCAAATTGCCCATACTTGACTGTGATGTTGGCTGTGTTATCTGGAAATACCAAGGCGCAGAATCAGGCTTCACCCGGAGTGCCCACTCCCCTTGGCCCCAGAGATGGAGGAAGCCCTCCAAGTAGCCCTCCCTGACCGCACCAGGGCTGCTTCTCTGCCTTGTGCATCTCTGCCTCTCCTTTCAGCCCTTTGTGTGCAGGCCTGCTCCTCCCAGAAGGGTATTTGGGGCAGCACTTTGACCCAGCCTCTACGAATGCCTTGGCCAGAAGGCAAAATCCTTGCTTTCTGTTTACAAGTGCAACTGAGAGCACTAACCCCTCCCTCTTCCCTAACCCCACTCCAACAATAAAGGGTTTTCTCTTTCAGCTCAATAATTAATGTATTGTTTCAAGCTTTGACAAACAATCAGGGGGAATATATATATATATATAATTTTTTTTTTTTTTGAGACAGAGTCTCCCTATATTGCTCTTGGTAAAGAGTTGTGCAGTCACAACTTACAGCAACCTCCAACCCTTGAGCTTAAGTGATTCTCTTGCCTCAGCCTCCCAAGTAGCTGGGACTACAGAAGCCCACCACAATGCCCGGCTATTTTGTTGTTGTTGTAGTTGCCATTGTTGTTTGGCAGGCCTAGGCTGGGTTCAACCCCGCCAGCCCTGGTGTATGTGGCAGGTGCCCTAAACATGAGCTACGGGTGCTGAGCCAGAAAAAATAAAATTTTTAGAAGTCTTTTAGCATTAGGCTAACTTCTAAAACTATTTCTGCTATTCCTGAAAATCCATTGTTACTAAGGAGGTTTACCACAGTAAGAGCAGGGATTTCCCGCTTGGGGGTGATGGGGTCCGTGTGCTTGGGAGACCAGTGGCAAAGCTAAGGATGCCTTCTTTTAGATTCCAAGTATTTGGAATTACAGTATTAAGTCTATTATAATTGAAAATAAATGACATGCTGTTGACACTTTATGGGAAAAATGAGAGAGTTTCACAGGCAGGACATTCATGACATAGGGGAGTCTGAGACCAATAGGCCTGCCTCCTGCTAGCATGGGGGGGTCTCTGGGCTGGCACTGAACCTTTGTACCCCATTGCATACCCCCACTCTGAGGTGGGACTAAGGTGGGCATTGAGCCTGGGGGGACATAATTACATTTTTACCAAATTATTTGCTCCCAAAGATAGCTGGATGTTGAATAGTTTGTCATTCACATAACTTGTCAACACACCAGGGCCACCACCTCATCCCACAGAGGCTCCAGGAAGTCAGGTCTGTGGCTGATCCCCTGGGTCTGCCCCCCCTACTCCCAGCAGGTGGCAAAGGGCTGCTTCAGCACAGAGGTCTTCCTCACCCGTAGTTCTGCCCATCAGACAGGCAGGGACTCCACCCTGCAGCGGGTGAAGGATCACTTCACTTAGGCCCAAGAGGAATTTTCTCTATTTTTCTGAGGCAGTTGCAGAGGCCATGCAGGCTTGTCTACTTTGGGTTGGAATGAAATCAATTCAGCATTATCACTCCAGTCAGCACCTACTCCTAAGAAGAGCCACTGATAGCTCAGGGCCTGCCTGCGGTCAGTAGTCATTGTGGCTGGATTAAAAGAAAGCTGACTGTATCTTTGGGGTTTAGAGTTTCACATTTCCAGTTGTGACTCTTTGGGGATGATGTCAAAATTCCACCTCCCAGAGTGATTTGCAGTTTTGCTGAGGCAAAAAGATCCCAGGATGGGAAGGGATCCCTCAGCTAGTTTGTGAACCAGGCTGCCTGCCTGCACTCCTTCATCTGTTTCGTACCCCTCACTGACCTGAGCCTTTCTGGGGTAATGGCAGGCCTTGTGGGCTTGACAGTTTGGGTGAGGCAGCTCTGACCATTGCACAGACTACAGTGCATGTGGCAGGAGTTGCACAAAGTGTCCTGCAACTTGAAAATCCCCATTTGTTGACCTGGTCCTTGACCCTTATTCTTTATCACTCAAAAACCCTCACCCCGACCCAGTAAGAGCCAAATGACTACTTTGACTTGCGCACCATGATTATCCGTGAGGGTGAAGTTGCTGTCCTCAGTGCTCAGGGCATATTTGAACTTCACATTTTGTGGTGTTATGTCCTTGTCTGTTGCGGAGATCTGCAGGACCAGCTGCAATATGGAAGATGGGGGAAAGTCAGTGGGTGTTGGGGTGGCCTGAGGTTCAGTGGTGGAGACTTTAAGTTTAGACCTGACCACGGCCGCCTCTCACTTGCAACACTAACCTACTGAGATCTTCATAAAGCCACTCTTTCTCTCCCTCATCCCACCCGCTGCTGCTAATCTAGGCTATAAACATTTTCTTCAATCCTCAGTGTGTCCATCTGTAAAATGGGGGTAACATTACTTTTTCTTGGTTGTTACGGGTTACATTAAGCTCAATGGTACTCCAGCTGTGTTCTGTGCCTCACCTGCCCCAGGGTGGCACTCTCTCACCCTCCTACCTGAGCCAGACTCACCTTGCCCTGGGCAGCGTTCTCACACACTTTGGGTTCATAGGGCCGGGCAAACTCAGGGGCATTGTCATTCTCATCTAGAATTTCAATGTGGACTTGCACGATGGATTCTTTGCCTGTGGGATTCCCTGCAAGGAAGAGGACTTCTCACCACAGTGGGCTCAGTTGGTGCCAGGCTGGGGAGCGGGTTGTGGGGGGCAGGGTGGGAGGTATGTGGGTGGGCAGTTCAGGAGGGCTGCCTGGAAGAGGATATAGAAGGGAGGCCATGGATGATGTTCGGGGTGAAACCAGTGTGTAAGGGCAGAGGGGTAAACTTCATACATAGGAGGGTTACTGAAGTTTTACTTACTTGTAAGAATCAAAAAGGTAAACAACCTAAGAGCACTAAAAATTTTAATCTGATCAACCCCCAATGAATATTTTAATCAAGCAATTAATTTAAATAAATAAATGTGATTTATGTAATTAAATACATAAAATTAATTAATTACAAAAGGGTTAAGAAGGCAAATGGCCTAGTGAGGTTGGGCTAATAAATTAGGCCATTGGAAAAAAAGTGGAATACGGCCGTTGACAATGCCCATATAAATTACATTCAAAAAATGTAATTAAAAAATAGTAGTACCACGAGAAAATGGTTCTGGAATGAGGTTAGGTGAAAACTCAGGATAAGGTATTTTATGCAAATATAATCTCACTTATATAAAAATATGAATAGGAAAAAGACCAGAGAAAAAATATACTAATGTGCTAGTTGTCTCTGCATGGAAGCTTTGGGGAGGGGGTGATTATTTTCTTCTTTTCTATATTTAAAAAAATTTAAATTGAAAAATTATATGGGCTTGGCACCTGTGGCTCAAGCGGCTAAGGCGCCAGCCACATACACCTAAGGTGGCGGGTTTGAGTCCCCAGCCCGCGCCCGCCAAACAACAATGATGGCTGCAACCAAAAAATGGCCAGGCGTTGTGGTGGGCACCTGTGGTCCCAGCTACTTGGGAGGCTGAGACAGGATACTCGCTTGAGCCCAGGAGTTGGAGGTTGCTATGAGCTGTGATGCCATGGCACTCTACCCAGGGGGATAGCTTGAGGCTCCGTCTCAAAAAAAAAATTATATGAATGGGATAAGGGCAAAGTCTGATCTGGCAGAACAAGCAGGATTCCCCAGGAACTGGGGTAAGTGAGAGTCTGGGTGGCCCAGCAGGAGGCAGGGTCCTCCAGGGTAAGCACCAGGGGAACCTTGGCCAGTTCACCCACCTTCTGGGCCCTGGTGGGTTCCTGAGTCTAGTGGGAATATTAATCTTTCTTCTGGAGAGTTATTGGAATTTTTTCCCACATAGATAAAGGATGCAAATCCCCAACACTTTCCCTTCCCTCTGGCAAAAATTACACAATTTCTGAAGAGACTAACAGTCTGAGAACTGAAGATGCTTCAGATTTTGAGCTCAACTCATTAACTAGTACACAAACCTCTTCCCACCCCAAGGAGCATTTCCCAAACATGCATGATCATAGGAATCCCATGGGGAGCAATGCACATGCCTTGGCCCTATCTCTGGCTCACTGAACCTCCAGGGAGTAGTTTGAGAGCTCTCAGCGCCTTACGTGATGCTCACCACAGAGGCATCTGCACAGCCTGTGTTATATCAGTGCTTCTCAAACTATCACGTGTGAGATGTTCTGAGTCAGGGTGGGGGTGAGGCCTGAGAATCTGCTCTCCCGACAATGCCTCAGGGAATATAGATGCTGCTGGTTCAAGAAGGATGCTTGGATATGGCGATTATTTGACTGTTTTGCTTATCTGTGGTGTTGGATATAGGGAAAGCATGCAGGGACTGTTTCTTTGGCTCATCAGCGGTGATTAGTATTTGTGTATTTAATATGTGGCCCCAAATAGCTCTTATTCTTTCAACATGTGGCAGAAAGAAAAAAAGGTTGGACACCCCTGCTCTATATCATTCCAGCCATTGGATGCTTTAGCCAGTACTTATAAAATAGAGACCCTATAGAGACAAGAGAAAAGGAAAAGAGCCCAAGTCCCTGGCAGATGGGGTCACTCACCAGAAGAATCCAGTTCTTTGGCTTCCACAGTCAGGTTATACCAAGAGTAGATTTCTCTGTCCAATTCTTTTTCATTGTAAATGTTCCCATGTTTGGTTACGCGGAAGAATTGGCCTTTGTCACTGGTCTTGCGGATGGAGTATCTGCCCAGAGGAGAGAGTGTCATGGCTTTCCATTGTTCTTTGCTGAGTCCACATTCCTCAGCATGACAGAGGGGGGCCTTGGGGATTCCGTTGTTTCCTGCATCCCTCTCCACCCTCCCCCTCACAGCTTGTTACACTCCACTCTCAGAGCAAAGAGCAGACTTATACAGCAAGATTTCAGCAGAGTGAGATAACGTCTTTGATCTTAGCAATGTTACCATCTTTGATCTTAGCAATGTTACCATCGTGGACTGAAAGCAGTACCTGAGACCGTAATCAGCACTTTTGGAATGTCATTTTTGGTGACATTATACCATAACTCAGACTGGTTTTGTGATTAATGACAAGATAGTTGGGCAAGAGCCAGGAAGAAATACAAAAGGAGTGAGAAGAAATAACTAATTGAAAAAAATTAAATTTGCAAAGTAAAAATCTAAGAAGTTCTTTTAAAAATCAGAAAAAAGTTTTGAAAAGGTAAATAAATGTATATCATATGTATGCATAATAGTTGCTATTTACTGAAGAAAATTTCAGAACAAATTGAACAGAAGAAATATCAAAAAACATAATAAAAGAAAACTTTCCTAATCTGAAGTAAGGCCTGAATGTACAGATTAAAAGATGTCAGGCATCATTTAAAAAAGGGAACATATTTAGGTATAGCCTGGTGACACATTTCAAGAGTATGTGGAGAAACAGATGAGTTCAGACAGAAAAAAAAAAATTCCTTATAAAGAAAGAGAAATAAGACTTGACCCAAATGTCCTCATAAAATTAAATGCTAGAATACACACATAGTATTTTTGAAGGGATGATTATATAATATGAGGATTATATGAAGATATTTGGGTGTTATTAAAATACGAAAGCAGAGAATGAAGGTATTTATAAATACATAAAACTTAGAAAGTATATCACTCACAAAGATGGGTCCTAATTTTTTTTTTTTAGAAAACTTACTCCTTCTGACTAAATGTCTCACTATAAAGTAAAAACCTGGATTTGAAGAAATTAAAATGACACTATTGATTTCTTTATCATACATAGGAAAGCAATGGTGTGTACGTGTGTGTGTGTGTGTGTGTGTAATATTTTTAACTAGGAAATTAAGGTCCAAGAAAACATTTAAAAAAAATTTTTTTTTTTTTGAGACGGAGCCTCAAGCTATCCCCCTGGGTAGAGTGCCATGGCATCACAGCTTATAGCAACCTCCAACTCCTGGGCTCAAGTGAGTCTCCTGCCTCCGCCTCCCAAGTAGCTAGGACCACAGGCGCCCACCACAACGCCTGGCCATTTTTTTTTTTGGTTGCAGCCATCATTGTTGTTTGGCGGGCCTGGGCTAGGGATTCAAACCGGCCACCTTAGGTGTATGCGGCTGGCGCCCTAGCCGCCTGAGCCACAGGCGCCGAGCCTAAAATTTTACAGAAAGAAGTAAATCTCACTGGGAGAAGTAAAAATGGATGTACTCCACCCAAATATTTAGGAGGAGAAAAAATGAAAAAAATAGGCTGTATGACAAAGATGGGGAAAAAGAAAAAACCATTAAGGCTAAGAAATATGTAATATAGGCTCGGCGCCTGTGGCTCAACTGGCTAAGGCGCCAGCCACGTACACCTAAGGTGGCTGGTTCGAATCCCCAGCCCAGGCCTGCTGAACAACAATGATGGCTGCAACCAAAAAATGGCCGGGCGTTGTGGCGGGTGCCTGTGGTCCCAGCTACTTGGGAGGCTGAGGCAGGAGACTCGCTTGAGCCCAGGAGTTGGAGGTTGCTAAGAGCTGTGATGCCATGGCACTCTACCCAGGGGGATAGCTTGAGGCTCTGTCTCAAAAAAAAAAAAA
>CAUYQV010184556.1:0-15015 GCA_963574575.1 Galagoides demidoff
GAGGCAGGAGACTCGCTTGAGCCCAGGAGTTGGAGGTTGCTGTGAGCTGTAATGCCATGGCACTCTACCCAGGGGGACAGCTTGAGGCTCCGTCTCAAAAAAAAAAAAAAAAAAGAAAAGGAGACAGAGCGCGATGCCTTCCCTGACGATGACAGATGACAATGGAGGCACCACCCACAAGAACAATTTATAAGCTCTCCTTTCCTGACTTTTGCTGATAACTGACCACATATTTGAAGAGCACGGCCATAACCATGCTCTTCAAATATGTGGTCAGTTATCAGCAAGTTATCAGGGCCTATCTGGCTGTCTGACATCGGCTTCACATAAAAAACATAAAGCACAGTGCAAACAGGTCCCTCTCAAGTCAAGCAGACACAGCAGGAAACTGGCTATTCATTACTTCATCACAGAATGTAAGGAGTAAACAATACTAAATATCACGTAGATAAATGTTAAATAGAGAGCAATCTATTGAATATTGTTACTTATGCAGATTTTTGTATCTTTACGGCTGGAACAAAGATGATAAATTCCGCATGACAAAAAGGATCCAAGTATAATTTATTACTCGGTCTCCACACTGTGTGGTTTAATGGAAAGGGTCCTGAACGAGGAGTGCCCCGAATCCACCTATAGTCTTGGCTTTGGAATTTGGCACAAGCCAAGCTTTAGTTCAAAGCTTTAGTTCACATTCAAGCTTTCATTTTCGTTTGAAACCTATGGGTTCCCTTCCAGCTGTAAAGCCCTAAGCTTCTATTAATAAACCCATCCCATCACAATCTGGAGTTCTGTTAGTATCATTTCTCTCAAAGCATTGCCACAGACTTAATCAGCTCTATTATCCATGTTAGAATTCAACATCCCACCCAGCCTCTCTCTACAGGGAGACAATACCGAATCAGGGCGCACCACGACGATGATTTGCTGCAACCAACTCGTTTTCCATGTGAATGAGACTTTCTCGGTGCAAACTGAAATCACACATCATCCCGAGATACCACAAACCAGTCTTTCCCATTCATCCTTATCACAGCCTCCTCGTGACAAGATGGCAGGCAGGACCATGGCAGGTATCAGATCGCATTTTCAGGACTAATTAAATCCTGTTGTTCCATACAGTCACAGGAATCATTCTTGGATGATAAAGGAGCAGAGAGAAATTTTTAGACATAAGAAAAATATTGTATGATAAGTAGTATCTCTATAAGCTACATACACACTTCTTTTTTTTTTTTTTTGGTACAGAAGCACATATGCATTCAATTACTTTTAAAGTCAAGTTCTGGTGGAAAAACTAGGACATTTTAAACATATGCTGCCCAACATTTCTGGTACCAAAAAGTTACAAGGGATCCATCTGGCTTGGTTATATGCAATGCTAGGCTTCCCCTCCTCAGATGATATTACATACGTAGGATTTTTTCCCCAAAAAAGTCCATAATCAATACAAATTTCATGCTGATTCCACAATAGTAGCCATGCTGAAAGCTTAAAACGTGACAGCATTATGTGGGATAACAGTCAGGTTTGCCCAAGCCTTGTTCCAGCTCTCAAGCAAATCATTCTCCAGTATTTGTGTTTATGCGCAGGTAAAATAGTGTTGTTTTCAAATCGCATGAGATTATTTTTTTAAGATTCGTATGGATTCTGATTTGAATTTGTTTCAGAGCTTTAAAAAATTATGTACTTTTTACCATAAAACCGTAAGTATAGCATCAGTGCATCGTGCAACCTCAGCACACAGAGTTGCACGGCCATCAGGTCCCCGGACAGTGAGCGGCCCTGGACTCCGGCACCTAGAACGGAACCCCCCAGTGTTAGGTTTATATTTTGTTCCCTACACCAGGACAATCACAGACTACGAAGGAGCTTTGCTCAGGTGTGCACAGCTCTCCTGGCTCAGTGGAGTCCCATGGGCTGCAGGCTACACTTTTTGAGAGATGTACTCTGGTTGAATACGTGAAAGCAGCAATCCAGCCCAGCTCAGTTGCTCCCGCCTATAATCCTAGAACTCTGGGAGGCTGAGGCCGGAGGATCTCTTTAGCTCAGACCAGGCTGATCCCAGAGCGAGAGCAAGACACTGTCTCTACCAAAAATAGAAAAAAATCGGCTACATGTGCTGGCTCATTTCCATAGCTCCAGCATTTCTGAGGCTGAGGCAGGAGGATTACTTGAACCCAGGACTTAGGAGTTATTGTGAGCTAGGGTGACACTACGGTCCTCTAGTCTGGGTGATAAAGCAAATCACTGTCTCAAAAAAAAAAAAAAAAAAGTGACAACCCCATTTCATCTCCAAGTGGAATATAATGAAAGACCAGACTGGTCGTTTCACTGGCGTCTGAAAGACATCCTGCCCTGCTCCCACTGGCTTATCTATGGCTCAAATGCCTCCTCGCCACACATCCAAACCCTGACACCAGCTCGGCCAGGTCCACTCACTCTCACTCCCGTCGGCTCCTCACCAGCACACAGTGAGACCCCTCGCTGTGAGGGGGGTGGGTGGCCTGTGCTTCTCATCCCCTCCCCACCCACAATCTGAGCACGGGCCTCGGCCTCCACCCCACCCTGGGTTCTGGTGCTTTATCTTCCATTACTGTCACAGCAACTCCTCAGCTAATTAATCTCCTGGTTATACAAATACAGCCTCATTTAAAAAGTTATCCTCATAAATCATGACGGGCAGAAATGCTTGTTCAGAAAAAAAGTTCCTTAAAGGTTGCTCCTTTTGGAAGCCCAGATAAAGGCAAGAGGACCAGCTGCCGGGGTGAGTGGTGAGACTGGAAAGCCCCACGCTGGAATCTGCAGTTCCCTCGATACCTGGCCACTGGCACCTGCCCCTCACATGCCCACCTGTCACCCCACCTTCCCAGGTCCCCTCTACCCAGCTCTCCCCTCCCCCAGTTCAGGCACTAAGGACGTGTGCCCTTTCGCCTCCTAACATAACAGGGTCATCTGAATTATTTCTTGGCTTATTACACCCTGACTCAGACACAATCACCCAAAGGCCTTAAAGCCGAAAGTACTTCTGTCCTAAGTTGCAGCTTCAAATGCTTTTGTTCTTCAGCTAATGGAATTTCAAGTGTCAGCAAACAGGGGCTTTTATTGTTCTTCTGTGGATGGACAGACCAATGAAGGGACCCTTCAGTTCTCACCACATGAACTCAGTGTGAGTGGGGAATGAGGATGTCGGTCGTGACCTGGGGAACCCTGTGTTAACACAGCTTCTCTCCCCAACAAAGGCCCCCTCAGAAGGATTTTAGGCAATTTTAAAGACCAAAGTTGGGGATGAACTGGAGCAGAATTACCTCTGTCAAGTCTCCTCACCAAGTTCTTCCCTCTAAAAAAGTCCACCTTTTCTTTACTCTTTAAAGAACCACGAGCACCTTGACAGAATTATTACCTAAAACAAAATAAATACAGTGTGCGTGTTTCTGGTTACAATACACACTAGCTTACACCATCTGTCAAGTTGTATAAGTATAATCAATCCATTTGACAAAACTGATTTTGTTCCTTACCTTGTGAAGGAAGAAAACACTTTAAAAAAAGAATACAACGTTGTCCTTTTACTTGAATATATTCTGTGTCAGTTGATCCAGAGCTCACTGACAATTCTCAAATACTATGTGCGATACCACTGGACACAAGACTCTAAACAGAATATTTAGCTAGTTTTAACTAGTTTAGAAAAGCAGGTTGTCCAAGAAGGCTGGTTGTAGTTTTTGTATTTATTGTGAGATGACCTTTTCCCAGGGGCAGTGAGTCCATGTTGTGGTACTAACTTCCTTATAAAAAATACACTTTCGAGATCTTCAGGGGTTTTTAGCTACAGCCAAACATCCACGCTTGAGTTACATATCAAAGAGGATTTTTCATATTTACCCCAACGCATAGCACTTAGAGCACTGGGTATTGAATTTTTAACGGGAAACCATGTCTTTGAACATCCTCTTTCACCAGGAGGTGCGTGTTGACACAAGCCATGTTTCAGAGTGTTGGCTGCACACCCGACACACTGTCTTTTCACACTAGGAATTACATTTTCAAGTTAAAAACAAATAATCATACCTTGTTTCCTCAAAGACTTTAGGAAGAGGTCACATTTAAACATTTTGATTCAGATCGCAGCCTTTGCGGGCTGAGATATTGTGTAGATAAGGATATATAATATTCCATCACCTACCTGTAAGACACCAGAAATATCAAAATTTGGAGGAAAAACAGTGCTACTTTGAACCACAAGCACCGACTATCTGACACCAATGTACAGAGGCCCTTGAATAAGGTTGTTTCATTCAAAGTCATATGTCTTTATAACAATAAAAGTTGATTCCTAGCTAGGGCCACGGTCTGGTAGAGCAGTGGCCCCCAAAACTTTCTGGCACCAGGGACCAGTTTCATGGAGGACAATTTTTCCAGAGACCTGGGGGTAGGGTGATTTTGATATGTGTCTGCAAGCAATTCATTTATTATGGTCTCTGTGCAGTCATACCTCTCTGCAAATGATGATCTCTATTTGCACCTGCTCTCCAATGCTAGCACCACCACCTGAGCTCCCCCTCAGAGCATCAGGCAGCAGACTTCATGAGGAAGGCATCCTAGATCCCTCACACGCGTGGTTGATAGCAGGGTGTACACTCCTTAGAGACCCGGCTGATCTGACAGGAAGTGGAGCTCAGGTAGGAGGCCAGTGATGGGGAGAGGCTGTAAGCACAGATGAAGCTTCCCGGGCTTGCTCACCTCCTGCTGTGCAGCCTGTTTCTAACCAGTCTTGGACCAGTACTAGTCTGTGGCCTGGGGGTTGAGGACCACAGTATCAGGGTTTGCAAGTGCTCTCCAGATCTTCATGGATTCTTTGGGTATTCCAGTGTCCCCCCACGTCCTGAAGATGTGCGTGTGAGGTGAACTGCCCCAGGGTGAGTGTGAGGGTGTGTGCAGGTGCTCTGGGATGGGATGGTGGCCCATCCAGAACTGGCGTCTACCATGGGCCCTCGGCTGCTGGGACAGGTTCAAGCCACCTGCTACCCTGAACAAGAATACTTGGGTAAATCATTATTCCACTTGTATTTATTAATTTTTCTTAAATGTATGTGTAACTCACATTTATTCTCATGCTTAATATTAGAAATGTTTTGGTCATATTTAGAAGTCTGAAGATTTTCTGTGATCAGAAATATACCATAGGAACTGAACTCTTATTTATGTCAGTAAGCCTAGGGGGGGAAAAGTTTCTTTCCATGTTATACATGGTTTTGATTGAAGCTTCACTTTCCAAGAACCTATCAAGGATGTTAGTGGGGTGTTACTGTACATACTGCCTTGTTGTAGATAGCACTGAATTTTTGATCTAACCTTCAAGTGCTCCCCAAGCTGACTGAACACAGAGCTGGGTCACATCTTCAGGTTGAATCGAACCAGCCAGCACTGGCCTCCTGTCTGCCCCATACCAGTCCTCTTCTAACCGTGGCTAAGCACTCTGTATGTATTAATAACCTGTACAACTTCCCTGTGTTAGGAGCTATCGAGATCCCATTTCATACATAGGAAACAAAGGTACGAAGCTAAACACAGAACTGCCTTTGATCTAGCAATTCTGCTCCTAGGTTCATCCCCCGGGAATTGAAAGCAGAGGGTACTTGAATGGGCACCTGCACCCCAGTGTTCCAGAGCAGCATTTCACAGTCACCAAGGAATGGAAGTGTCTGTCAACAAATGAACGGATGAACTAAAATATGCTGTCTGTAACAATGCAGTATTACTTAATCTTAAAAAAGGACGGAATTCTGATACATGTTACAATGTAGACAAACCTTGAAGACATTGTGCTAAGTGAAATAAGCTAGACACAGGAAGACAAACACTGGGCGGTTCCAATTACACAAAGTACCCAGAGTTGGCCAATGCAGAGTCTGCAGAAGAAGGGATGCAGGTTCGGGGGAAGGAGGGGGCGCTGTGGTGTAACAGGCACCAAGTTTCACTTTGGGAAGATGAAAACATTCTGGAGATGGACGGTGGTCAATGGTTGCAACACTAGTGTGAATGTGTTTAATGGCACTAAATCGCACACTTAAAAATTGTTAAAATGGTAAATTTTATATTATATATATTTTATGCAATTAAAGAAGAAAAAGGGAAAAGCAAAAGAAAACTAAGATGAAAAAATTGGAATGTCCTGCTCCATATCCCAGAGCCTGTGAACAGCTGAGTTTGGCTTAAACTCAGGCGGCTGGTGTCAGAGGCCCTGCTCTTCCCTGAGAACTGCAGGGCTCACTGGCACCTGGCTGTACCCATGCCTGCCATCAGTGCTGGGCGTGCAAATGAACCAGGATCCTCACTGCAAGACACAGCAGGCCCAGCTATACAATTCACAGTGGGCACACCTGCAAGTCTCCCCTGGACCCCCAACAAGGCCATCTGCGAGCCTGTCCTCCACTTCTGTCCCTACCCCTTCCCAACCACATCCAGGTGCGACTCAGACCTGAGGCCTCTCCACACTTGCTCTACCTCAGCAAATTCTTAGGCCCCTTCCTTTTATCTCTAAGTTCTAACTCTTAGATAAGAGGGGAGGTGGAGTCCACAGTGATGCCAATGCATCTAAGACTTTTAATTATTTGTTCCTCTGGTTATAGTTTTGTCCCAAAAGCTTTGTCACAGATGGCACTCTTCTAAACTACTGTCACCACATTTAACATTTTATATATACCCATCCTCTAAAATTAATGGACACTCTTAACAAGAGAGGGTGATCTTACGATTTATATTTCCTTTGGCCTTTAACAGAGAACAGTGGTCACAGAGGCTTAGGACAAACATCATGTAATGAATGGCTTCCTAGAAGGTGCCCTAGGGTGTAGTCAAGATAATGGTGATGGTTTACGACTTGGATACTGAGATGCATTAAGGGTGTTTTTCTAAACAGATTTAAACAGATTTGTCTAGGAAACTAAATAATATCACAATAACACAATAATATTAAGAGAGTCATTATAAGCAAAACCACGCTGTATGAGCAGACATGTAAAGAGAGGCACATTTAAAATCTCACAGGGGCTTTATCAATCAACGTCACTTTCACAATTGGTCTCTAAGCCCAGGAATCTCATACAGGGCTCAGAGAGAATGAACATATTGTCACGCCTGCATTTATACTTGGTGTCAAATGACAGTATCATCCATCAAGGCGCCACGGAGGTAACTTGAAGCCGGGCTGCACGAGCTGTATGCACAGAAGCTTTCTAGAAGTGTGATTATTTTTGGAGCTTCAAATACGTGATCTTAAAGAATGACTCGGGGCTTTTCATTTGTATACTCACTGTAAGCTCATCAAGGAAAACACAGCAACCCATGAAATGAGGAGTTTTTATTCCCAATGGGGCACATAAAAAGAGAAAAAAGATGAAATTTCTATTCCATATATTCAGGAGCTCATCTTCCATCTCAGGGAGATTTTTCAAAAGTCAAAGTGATTGAAATATTATCAGAGGGATTGGGGCAGCCCTGATTGGAATAGGAAATAAGATCTCTTAGTAACCATGGCCAGGGAGGTGCAGAGGCTCATGGCAGGGACTTCTGAGCAGTGTCCAGGTCCTCACATGACTGCCCCAAATGTCCAGATACTTCCATGCAGATGCCAAGCCCTGCCACCCAGCCTGATTGTGCATCCCAGAAGGTGGCTGTGGGGGGCCATGTGTGCTGGTCATTCCAGGTTGGACTTCCTGTACAGGATCTCAAGTAGGAGCCACAAAGGAAGCCGGAGTGACAGAGCTCTGAGCAGAAGAAGGCCTCCAGTCAGGCCTTCCAATTCCCATCATTCTGGAACATCAGGCTTGCTGTCTTCATTAGAGGGAGGTGGCCACAGAGGCTGCAGGATACAGCTGTCTGGGTCAGGCGATTTATGCTACTAGCTTCAGGGGACACAGCTGAGCTCCTGATCTTCCAACAGTGGCCTGTGCTAACACACATGACATGATGAAAATATTTGGGAAGGGAAACTCCAGGATAACCTGGACAGATGGATGCTAACAGGAAACGGCGATGCAGAAACAGTTCCACGTGGCCACACACTGTAGGGCCTGGCTGTGAGATTTGGGAAAGGAAAGGCCTCTACCTACTGGCCAAGAGGAAACTAAAATCAAGGCCTGACCCGAGGGCAGCATTATTTTCATCCTACTTAGCATTAATGTTCCATTAGCTATGTAAGAAAAACACTGATTCAAAAAAGACATGTTGTTGTATTTGGGACTGCTAGTAAATGGATTATTTAATTTCAGTTAAAAAATCAAATGCTGTGTAAAGCCACGCTTCCTTCAATAAAGTACATTTCATTTGTAGATATTCAGAAAAGGAGACAAATAAGAAGGGAAATTCTTCCATAGTTCATAAATAAGAAATGCACAGTATGGTTCTACATAATTTGAGCCATCTTTGATCTATTTTTAACTCTGCTTTGGTGCTCAAGAGAAAACTCACAGGGAAAAAAATAATTCAATATAAAGCAATATTCTCATGGGAGCATAATCAAATACAGCTTATGTTAGAAACTGGTTTTGTAGTCTCCTCAATACAAAATACGCAATGGATTTACTAGATCTTTGGCATAACTATGAATACAAAAGGGGACTTCTGCATTAACCCAAGATTATGTAGATGGCTTAAGCTTTATTCAAGGCAAAATTTCAAATAGATTTAGGAATATTTTCATAAAAAAGGGCTGCAAAGAGATTAATGGTATTTTCAAAGGATCTAAAATTGTGGATTTGAAAGATCTGGGTTTGGTTTTTTGTCTTTAAAATTATTCAGAACAATGTGCACTTAGGTATCTAGAACAGGATTATCAAAATCCTTGTGTACTGATAACTCCATCATTCCTATATTATTTAGAAATAGTAATTTATCTTGAAAATTACATTCCATATGCCATAAATTGCTTTTTTAAGCTGTACTTTTTCTGGGCTTTAAGCAATATTGTACCTTGCAATAAGCTTGGTTTTGGATACTGAAATGTTTCTATTAAATTGGTATCCTAGATTCTCCTCAGGCCCAGCAGTTCCTATGGTTTCAATTCCCTGAGTGCCCACTGTGAAGATTTCACTATCAAAATAGTTGGTACAATTCTAGCAAAAAAAACAGAACTCCAGAATGGCTTCTACCATCTAAGTACGGAATCTATATACCACCAACTGGAAGACTCAGGAGCTTAATCCCAATATCTCCAGCTGGATAGAAATGGGAGAGACATGAGCAATCCTGTCTCTACAGTGATCATGCATTTAAAAGAATCCAGTTTTAGACCTAATTTGGCCTCATGCCCAAATATTCATTACTCAGTAGAAGGTCACATGGCCTGTACTTGTGATTTGCCGAAGTCCCTGGGACCTTTCCTCCCTCACTTTCTGGGAGGGTGGCGAGGTTCCCTGCAGGGCAGAGTCAGCGGCATTCACGTGGCAGGAACAGCCAATCTCCAGGTCAGTCCAATCCCCAGTCCCACTGCCAACCACATATATAACTTCATACCACTAATTCCATCAATGGCTACACGTCTCCAGCATCCCTTTCACCAATTATCAAACTTAATGGCAAATATTTTGGGCCCAATTTTTGAAGGGCTCATACTTAGATTATGGACTCTTGGCTAAGATTTTTCAGCTGTTAATTATCTAAGCTTAGGGTAAAAAAAATAATGTTAATTTGCAAACACACATACACAGCAGCCCCCTGTTTACACTGAAGTATCTTTAAAGTGAATTACTTCTCAGACAATATGACACATGGCAATGAAAATAACATCCTATAGATGTAACTATCCAACAGGTTCACTCTACCTGTAGGAGAAAAAGTGATGGGAAATGTTGATAACTTGTTAGAACTGATCATTCTGAACTCACAGAAGAGGTTAATCCAGGCAAGGATGGTTGCTCCTATAAGTGTCTCTGCAAAAGTAAGTGTGGGCAAGGAACAAGGAAATAGGGCCATGGTAACATGTCAGGTATAGGAACAAAACCAAGTGGGAAGGGGTTCAATGAAGGGATCTATGCAGGGGGGGCAGGAGGGAGGCGGGAGGGGAGGGAGCCACGCCCCCCCCCCAGGTGAAGTCAAAAAGATAGGAGATTTGTATCAGAAGGTAGAAAATTTTAATTATTACAAAGTGCAACTCTGGAAAGAGTAAAGAACAAAATAAAAAGCATCCAAGATAATACTCACAAATTTCATATATGCTTTTCCAGACTTCTTTTCTATGACTAGTTTACAGTTGTTATATTGAACATAGAAATTTATATTCTACTGTGCTCACCAAGCATTACAATTAATTTCATTTAACAAAGATTTTGATCATCAATTAGGCTTGTCCATCAAATATGTTATTATGAGACCAACAAACTGTAGTGAGTACTGTGAGGTACCGCCCATGCTCCTCCCCTAGGGGTGGGAGAACTCAGATGGCCAGAACTCAACTCCCTGCTTGAGTCACTACATCTATGACTGGTTAGCTTTGGACATGGAACAGCTCAGCCCCCTTCCCCTATCTCCATACAATCTGGCTCACCCAGCTCCAGAGCTTCCCTGCAGGTCAACTGAGGGGTTGGTTTTGACTGCACCACAGCCAAGCTCTTCCCCCTGCCACTCCTCAGTCTTTCCTACCCTTCCTCCCATCCCTCCCCTTCCACAGTGCTAACCTCAAGAGCACCCCCAAGTAGCCCCCTGCACAATGCTATTCTCTCCATGTCAGAGTGGGCCTCCCAGGGAACTCAAATAACACTTATTAGAAACATACAATATCTAATCTCCAACTGTGTATGAGGGACCGTTCTTTAAGCCAGTTTCAATCCCACAATTTAAAAAAAATCCTCTTAATCAAAAAGATACTAAAAAATTTTGAGCTACAGAGTAAATTTTTATTGAGTTGTTGAGTACCTACTTACGTCATCCATCTCACCAAGGGCTGCAAATATATGAATAAAACAGGCTTAGTCCTTGATGTGTAGATTGTATGGAGATTACTCTGTGTATGTTTGTGTGTGTGTGTTGGGGTGAGCAGTCTATGGAAACTAGAACAACATAAAATATACTATGAAACTGTATATTTCATTGTAAGAAAACTACTATGTATGAAAATATTTTGTTCTTTCATTTCAAATCACTTCTTCAGGCTTGAATTAGAAAAAAACATTTGTCTTGATTTCTATCAAGAGGAGCTTGGATAAAATGGCCATCTGCTAGTTCAGGAAATAAACTTTAATCAATATTTCATTGAATAAATTTTTACATGATCAAGGAAGGATGAGGATCAGATGCTGCAGTAAGAGGCTCCCTACCGTCACCATAGAAGGGTTGTTGGTTGTTTCTTCACTGACTGGAAAAAAGGAAGAGGGGAGAGGGGAGAGAGAGCTCCTTTGCACAAAGAGAGTGTGCCCCTCAGAGCAGGCAAAATTAATGCTAGCAATTAATGCCTGGTATGAAACAATACAGCAATGAGTGGAAACAAACACCAGCCTCTAAGAGTTCCCATGAAGTGGAAGTCCCGGGGGCAGAGAAGGGGAAAGGTGAAAGGCAGGTTCAGGAGGACGCTCTGGTAAGGGGCGTCAGGACGCGCTCCCATCCCCAGGCATGACAGGTCAGCCACCTCTTCAAGAAATACCAAGTTTACAGTAATTCTTATGTCAAATGCAAGAATTTCAGTATAACTATTTAATCATATTCTCTAGGAAACAACTTGATTGTCTGTGCTTATATTTCTGGGTCATCAGGTCATGGCCCTCATCGGTCCTATAATAGAAGTTATACTCAGGAATGGCCCTTGAAGTTCTAAGGGAGTTCCTCCCCTCTAGGGTGGTTCCTGGTAGTGTACAGCTGCCCAAGAAGAGAATGCTCACCAGCTGACTTCATAGGGAACTATAAGCCAAAGCTGGCCAGACCTCAGGCAGCAAGCTCCCTTCAGCACTGACTGAGGCACAGAGGTCCAGCACAAGTCGCAGGCACAGGAAACACAGCCCCAGGACAGCCTTCCTTTTCCCGTGGCCCATGAAACAGTTTGTTCCTGGCAAAGGACTCCTCTCTCAAAGTCAGCACCCCCGTCTCAAGTATCTCCACCTCCCTGGCTGAAGGCATCAGTTTTACAATCAGTGGACCACTCAGGGTGGCTTTTCTCAAATCCTCACATCTATCTGTATGACCTCAGGGACTTGCTAATATGAAGATTCCCAACCAGAAGTTCGGAGAAGAGAGCTGAGATTTTGCATCTAATAAAGAAGTTCTGAGATTCCCACCCAGAAGAGACCTGAGATTCTGCATCTAATAAAGAAGTTCTGAGATTCCAACCCAGAAAAGACCTGAGATTCTGCATCTAATAAAGTTCTACTGTCAATGTTCCTGGGCCAGGGACGTCCCTTTGAGGTGCTGGGATTCAGTGGTCTAGGTAGTGGCCAGTGGGTAGTGCGTGCAGCCAGTGGACAGACCCTGCACCCCTGCTGCCTGCAAGAATCAATAATTCACAGCACATGGCTTTCTGTGCCACAGTGAATTTTATAGGATTATCTCAAAATTTCCCCCTTATCCACTCAAATAAAAAAAAAAATGAGCATCTGCCCTTTCCTTCTGAAATGTCCAGAATACAAAAGCAGCCTCGCTTCCTACGCTTTAATATTGTTTGTACTGTGGACGCTCTTTTCACCTTTCTTAGTTAATTTGATGAGTAGAAACATCCTGTGGAAACACTGAAAACCCCAAGTCCCTTGTAAACAACTGATGACTCCACAGTTTCCCCAGCTTGTTTTAGACACAAAAGTCTCATTTTCTGAAAATGAAATCAGGGAACAGCGTGGCCCCTAAGGATACGAGACAGAAATCCCAGGGCCGAGTCTCTGCCACAGGATTAAAATCTGAACCTCTGGTCCTTGTTCACAAATGGGAGTGATGCCTCCCTCTGCAGAAGGCTGTCATCTGAATAAAATGACCTCAAGTATGAGGAGGCCACAAGTATTCAGAGCAACAGGGCAGGTGGCGTCTCCTCGGAGGGTTCTCTTAACAACACATTCTCTCCACTCTTGACTTTTGCTCTGGAGTGAACTTGGATGAAGATTAAACACTTAAAAAAAAAAAAAACAACTTACGGAACATTCATTCATTGATGGAACAGTAAAGCAAGTAGTGGAAAATTAAACACCTGTATATTTTATACTTAAAATATAAAAAATTCAAATGATTCACCTTCCCATTTCACTCAAATATACTGTCCTCACTTCTTATCTAGAAACAGCCTGGACAAGGGTATAAAATGCTTCAAAATACTGCCCTCTTCCTTGTGGATGTTAGAAGGGTGGTCTATTTTCTTCTCAAAACTGTGTGTTTTCTATATATGATGGTTTTCCTATAGGTAGGTAGTATCACGTTAAGTGTCATATTTCTTACTTGCTTTCTTAAATTTGCCTTATAACAAGAGCATTTTAAATAAGTGTAACCTTTGAAGACTTTTCCCTTGTTTACTCCTTGAGCACTTATTTGAAGTGAAACTGCTGAACAGAATATTATTAAAATATGGTATGTTCATGCCTTAAATACCTCAGACAAGTAAAATTGGTGAAACATAAAAAATGTGCAGTGCAAATATCACACAATTAGCAAATATGTAAAAGAGTTGACTTACAAAGATCATTTTTCACCAAGCGTGAGGCCTAGACCTACATTTCTATGTTCAAATCACAGATGTGCCATTTACTACTAATCAGGTAACTTAAAAAGTGTCTTAAACTCCTTGACCTTCCTTTTCCTCACCTGAAAGATAGGCTGAAAAACAGAGTCTGCTCATCTTTAAAATGTTGGTGAAACCAGATCTCAGCTCAAAACCTTGTTACAGAATTCAGCGCAATTCTACATCTAAAGTGTTTAGAAAAGCCCTTGGTCCATAGTAGGCACTCAAGAAATTTTAGCTCATATTAATTGCAGACTCTATTTATAGTTGAGAGCAGTCAATCTCAAAGTGTGATTCCCAGAACTGCAGTACTGGCAGCTACCTGAAAACAAAGAAATACAAATTTCTGGGCCCCTCTAAGACCAGCCACATCAGAAACAGTTGGGGGGGAAGGGGGGTTTATCTTTAATAACACCCCCCAAGTCATTCTGATATACTCCCAAGTTTGCAAACCACTGGGATAAAAGCAGACTATAGAATTGACTCTTCTTGTAGAGACGAACTCCTAATGGTCAATTTTGGTCCATGTATTAATTTGGGAAAGGCTGGTTAAGAACCATAAATCATTACTTAGAGATGATTCGGGTATCCTTAACATTGGCTCAAAATCTTTATGATGCTTGGCCATTCTGAAACAAAATCCTTCCTCTGATTACTAAGTTAAACATCTGAACACTAATGTTGAAATCATCATTTTTGTTATAACTCCTTATGGAACTAAGAACAGAAATCAACATTAAAAATCTTATTTAAAAAATTATGGGGTTGAATAGAATCTATATATACACACACACACACACATGTAGAAAGGAGGTGTCCACAAAGTTCATCTGCCATTTAAAATAGCTGGCTAGTACAACTTGACTTTGAAAATCTGTGCATTCTCAGATACTGTGTGATTCTTTTTCATTGGGCATTAGTCTTCTACCAACACAAATAAGCAGTGACCTTAAAAGTTTTATTTCCTTGCTTTTCTGCTGTGTCATGAAAGATGAAAGCAATGACAAGGTGGTAAAGATACTGAGGTTGAGGAGAGGGCACTGGGGCTTGGTGGGATCCAGAAGCAGGGCGTTTTTCCCAAGAGCAAGAAGAAAGCTGCACAGATACTTAAATCACAGTACTAGCTGAGTTTAGCAAACAAGATTATGAAAAGCATACCTTATCTCATATATAAATGAAATACAAGGAAACTATTTTTTTTTTATTGAATGGTAACTATGTACATTAATGCACTTCTGGGGTACAGTGTGGTGTTTTCACATGCAATCCGAAATACTTCCATCAAACTGATCAACACAGCCTTCATGTCATTTTCTCAGTTATTGTTT
>CAUYQV010184557.1:0-14362 GCA_963574575.1 Galagoides demidoff
ATCACCCGGATTGACCTAACGTCAGCACACCTCTCCCCCTTTCAGAAGGATGTGCGATCCCTGTGAACTTCCAGCTGGTAATTACTCTCCTAGCCCAACTCGAGGCCCTCTTTCAACCTTAATGTGGAGTTATCATTTGTCCTTTCTTTGGTCTTAATAATATAGGGGGTAGGAAGCAGAGAACAAAACCAAAAAAAAAATGACGACATGAACAAAAAATACTCAGGTTCAGAACCATGAATGCGTGTTAAACTACACTCAAGTCATAAATTACGCCTGTGAATAGACACTGTCGGTTATGACAGTACACTGTTTTTTCTTTTGTCATTCTAAGATTGAAAGAATGTCATAGATTTCTTTGTGATCTCCAGCAGGTGGGTAGGTTTCTAACTAAGGACAGGGAAGTGCTGGTTAAAGACTGATGATTTTTCACCCTTTTTTTTTTTTTTTTTGCAGTTTCTTTTTTTGACTGGGGCTAGGTTTGAACTCATCACCTCCGGCACCACCTCCAGCATATGGGACCGGTGTCCTACTCAGGCACTGCCCTAAAGACTTATGATTTAATTGTGGACTTCCTTTAAAAAAAAAAAAAAGAAAGAAAAAGACACCACATTCTAAATGATATTCTTAAAAAATTTTGAGTGGTTGTATATAGTTTTTACAAAATCAGTCCTATGATAGAGGCAATTTAAAGTAAAATATATTATTTTATAACCTCAGAGGAGAGTACATATAACTAGGAAAATTCTGTTTGAATGAAATTTATGCTGAGATTGTTTTTTTCTAAACCTATCAAATAGAAGTCACTAGTATATTATATCAATTACAGAAACTTTTACGATGTGGGCAAATTATTAGTTATATTTTAAATTATCAGGATAATCTTCTACCTCTCACTTATATTCTACCCACAGCAGAATATTGTTCCCTGCCAGTCAAATTTTTGTTTGAGTTGGAGTATTATTTAATACCAGAAATTCTTTTTCTTGTGATAGTCCCCTGGTACTTAATCTTTGTGCTCTAAGAATGGAAAAATGATTGTAAATGAATGTATTCAATGTTATTCTGAAAGTTACAGAAGGCAGGAAAAGTGGCCACTTTCTAATTCTTAGTCCTTCCCTGTGACCAGTGACCTCCCCCAGGTTCTTGTGGAGGGTGAAGATATTTATGAAGGAAAAGTATTCTACAGGTGCATAATTGCACATATTATGGTATTCAGTTTCTCTTGAAATAACCTCTAAAATTTACACTGATAATCTCATTCATGTTTAAAATATTAATGATGGTAGTCAACATATGAATTGTGCTGTGGAGCTCAGAAGGCATTTTTTTAAGGCATACTTTTCCAAAAACAGCCAATAATTTTGAATTTGAGCTATGTTGGTAATTCTTTTTTAAAAAAATCTTGAGTGGATAAAGATTAAATAAGTACATGACGAATGCATAACTCAGCATTACACAGCCCACTTTACAATTTATATTACCAGTTTCTGCAGTTTCCATGGAAAACAATTTAGTGATGAATTGAGAAACTTGCATTCAAAATTGCATTCAAAGTGGTCCAATCATGACATTAAAAAAAAGTAGTGGACCTTTGATCTTCAAATACTAACTGGAGTGTTTTGAGATCCACTTAGATGAGGTTTTAATAAATTCATGTGGATTAGGTTTTGGAATTTATCCAAGTTTGATTAAAATGGGATTTCCTCTCAGATATGTGTTATCTATCAATTGGAAAATTGCCCTGATGTTCCTGTCTTTAGTCGTTATGAGACTCCCAGGATACTGTGAACAAACCAAGACTGAGCAACCAAGGCAGACTTAACCAAAGACTCAGAAAATAAAAGACCAGGAGAAAAAAGAAAACAAAAATAAAATGGCAGCGGTGGAAAGGCATCTTCCCTAGCAGCTGTAAGCCCTTAGCAGGAGCAGAAAAGCAGTCTTTTTCATGGCCAAGCGTGCTGGCAGTCCATTCCAAAAGAAAATTGTTTGGAATAGACTTGAACTCTTGAATGAACAATGAAAACAGAGGAAAGAATGTCTGGTTTAGCTGAGAATCACCATTAGATCAATACTTTCAAAAACCACTGACTAAATATCAGCTCATAACAAAGAACAATGACCACCTACCCATGGAAGACACAGAGGACAACTTACTTCTACACTGAATTTTCTTAGAACTGAAGAGAGGGCAAGAGGAGCAACTTGAAATTTTAAACCCTCACTGGCACTGAGGAGCATGTGAAGCATACACCTTCTGTTTAGCGCCGCCAGTTTACTCATGCGCCAGTTACTCGCACGCGTGTAACTCACTACTCAGAGTCCAGAAGTGTGGAACACACAGTGCAACGGCCTGTACTCATGCGTTGGCACCATTTGCAGATTCTGGAAGCCCATGTCAGATACTCAGTAACCCAGATCTGGGGTCAGTGGTGTTGAATAGAGCACTTATTTATCTTTAGCTTTATCTGGAGCTCCAGCACAAACAAAAAAGAAAAAGAAAATAAAAACACCCATAGAAGTAATTAAATATTCAGTATTGCTCATGAGAGAGGGGTTTGACAGCATAAATACTTTTGAAAAAGACTATATCAGAGTGTCTTGTGAGTGCTTTGTTTAGGAAAGAAAAACAGCTCAAGTGATTTTCACATTGAATATGCTGTTAAAATTTACATACTCTGAAAAAAGAAGGAATTATTAAAAATTCAAGTAATCAGGGACTTGAATATATTTACTCTAGAATATGACACCAGGAAGTATGAAGTTTCATTATTCGTTGGCCCAATTTAATCTTTGCCTAGAGCTGCTATCAAATTGCATGTAGTGTACTTCTGCCTATAGAGAACAGAAAAAAAGTCTGTGCAGCTGCATCAATAAAATAGCAAATGTTAAAAGACGTTCCACTTTAAGAACAGAAATTGCTAAGGAGAAAGACATCATTGCCTTTGTGGGGTGTTCACAGCAATTCAGTTTCACTGAAAATCTTCCTGTGTAAATTTTCTCTTATGCCTTAGCTTTCATTCAGGTCTAGTAGAGAGCACTCTAGTGTTCCCGAGTCTCTCTGCAAGGCTGTCTCTCTCAGCTTCCCTTTGCTTCTAGGTTTTAGCAAAAGAACACGATAAACTGTTTTCCTTAGAGCCAAAAAGTTTGCACTGGCACAGAGTCCAGTGTGGGGGAGGTTTTCTGCTTTAAAAAAAAATAAATCATGAAATTAATATTGCACTGCAAGACACCCTGGAGGTGTTGGATAATGATGTGACACCCAGGGAAATGATCCACAAAAAAACAAGTTAATATATAAGCCCCGTACCTTCCCTAGTGCATTAAATGGTTAAGAGCTGTCTAAAGAAATGACCCATTCTGCTGTCTCTGGGTGGAATCTCCTGAGTAATGTCTGTCTCTTAGGTGGATTGCTTTTAAAAGTTATAGGTGGATATTTCAGATGCTTACTGCTATGACAGAGACTCCCGCTGCTGAGCTGTTTGGCTTGGGGCCTGTGTTGAAATGCTTCTTTATCTTTCCAGCTACTGACAGCTGATGTTCATTTTCTGGGAGGCCATCATCCTGGAGGAAAAAAGAAAGAAGAAGAAAGAAAGAAAAGAGAAAAAGACAAAAAATGAGATAAATGGAAAATGAGGCCCTAAGTCACAGGCGGACCAACCGATAGCTACTCATTAAACACTATTGTTGGAAGTACTGCCCCACGATCTCATTCATTTCCACATCTGCTCTAAAATTAATTTGCTCTATGTCATCTGACCCGCAGAGGTTTGTTTCTAATTCATAGTAAAAATTCTTTTTCCTAATAAATCTATTTCAACCATGACCTTGGGAACATAGGTCAAAGAGCAAAGTACTCTGGACAACAAAAAGAAAAAAAAAATCAATGTGAACATCTTCTCTTTTTTTGTTCTCTTAGTTCATCATTTAGAGCCAAAGCCAAGGAAACTGGCAGGCCTGGGCTGCAGCATGGTCTGGAAACAAACTCAGCTTGGTTTCATAGCTACTCAACCAGCCATTCTGTAATCCCAGACAATCTTCTAGGCAGGAAGTTCTTCCTTAAATTTTAAACCCTCTTTGCTGCCTTCAAATCATCTGTTATTGTGACGTAGTTTATAATGGAGCTCATTTTAACTAAGGCCTCTATTCTCTGCTGGAGCTATCTATGACTGAGGCTGGACAAATTGCTCTCTTGTTCTAAGTACTGTTAGAATAACAATAACCAGCTGGTAAGTATGTGTCACCACTTACTCTTTCCTGATGAAAAGGTTGCATGCTCCTTGAAGACAGAGACTGTGTTTTGCTTTCTACAGAATCCCAGGGTCTCAGCATAATGCCTTGGCACATAGTAGATGTTTAATAAATAATTGTAGAATAAATGGAGGAATGGATAATAAAGAGTTTGTGACTAGCTGTTAAAACCCAAATCTTGGCAAGACTGTCAATGCCACTCATCATTTTTTCCCTCCTCCCTCTCCATTATTTTGTGTGTAATTTCTTGGCTCCACCCAGGAAAATAAATCTGCTGTTTCTCAAGCATAATATGCTTGCTAGTTTTGCGTGAGCTGGTCTCTCCACATGGGATTTTCAGCATTTTGCTATTCACTTATTCAATCTCATTCAGCTGTGTGTCTACACAAACCAGGCACTATGGCAGGTGGGGGAAATGATGGCAACCCAAGACAGGCATGAGCAGTGCTCTTTTGGACGCTGTGGGCTCCTTTTCTTCAAAATTTGGGTTTGAATGGTCTGTTCCAAGACAGTTTTTCCCAAGTAAGCACAACTCATGCTAATGGCTTTTCTGTAAATCCTTTTTCATTATGTCAATTTGCACTATTTATATTATTTGGTGTTAAGTGATTTTATAAGCTCTTTTGCACCACATCTCCCAATTTTCTGTAATCTTTAATGCAAACACTTGATCCACTGTCTTGCATACGGCAGATATTGAATTTATGATATTCTTGGATTTGCTGATTAATGGTTAGAAAAAGGAATAGCTAATATGCTTACTAAGACGCATCTGAAACCAAGTCTGCAAGGAAGAGGTTTTCCAATGATACAGAGAGAATTTAAAAAAAAAATTGTGGGGCATTGTGGAAAGTTGTCAGAAATAGACTGACAATCAGTTGAAGTGGGATGAGACCTGGGGAGGGAATGGAAAAGGGCCATATGGAGTGATGACTATGCACTATGCCCAGGGCTACATTAGGGACGGCAGAGGGCGGGAAGAGACGGTCCTCTACTCCCCAGAACCTTGCAGGCCAACTGGAAGAAAAAATACACACATACCATGTCAGATTACAGAACAAGTCAGCAAGATAAGAAAGAGGTGTTTCAAGGCCATAGCGCCATGGCTTAGCTAGAAACGCCATAAAAAGTTCAGAGGAGAAAGGCCTCAATAGTCATAGTAGACCTCAGGGGGGACAGACTGGGAAGTGTGCTGATACTCAAAGAGCCAGCTAGTTTACCTCTAGCTAAGAGTTTTTGTGTGAGAGTACAATTAAATGTGTTTTTCTCTCATGTGGGTCTGTTGCTGTTAATCTACTAGCTTCAAATTAGTAGAAGTACATGGGATGTACATGGATGCTTGCTTTTCCATTCTTGAGATATTTTACTAAGAATATTCTCCAAATCCATCTAGATAAATACAAAGATGCAAAGTCTCCATCTTTTTTTATGGCTGACTAGTTTTCCATGGTATACATATCACCTAACACATACCACAGGTAATTAGTCCATTCATGGGTTGATGGGGCACTTGTGTTATTTCCACATATGGCTATTGTGAATTGAACTGTTAAAAACATTCAAGTACAAATGTCCTCGTGATGAAATGATTTTTTTCTTCTGAGTAGATACCTAGTAATGGGATTGAAGGGTTGAATGAAGGTCTATTTTTAGCTCTTCGAGGAATCTAGGTACCTCTTTCCAAATTGCAAATTTGTTTGCAATCCTGCCAACAGTGCTTAAGTGTCCCCCTCTCTCCACACCCGCACTGGATATCTGCAGCTTTGAGATCTTCTGATATGGGCTATTCTCACTGGGGTTAGGTGATATCTCAAAGAATGCAGAGCTGTTTGATAAGAAGGGAGTAAATGTAAGACACATAAAGGACTGCCCTCCCTCCACTCAGATGTTTCCACAGTTTCTACACCCCCGAGTTCCCGCCTCTGCACATGACACAGAAATCGGATGATAATCACAAGGTGTTAAGATCAGGCAGTCCGGAGTTCTAAACACGAGATTATGTCAATGATGTACATAAAGCACTTTTTTAAAAAAAAACAGTGAATGAAACAACAGGCTCCTGGAATTTAAGTCAGACAACAACTCTGGGAACCTCTCAGAATTTTTGAAGAGTATTTAAACATGTGACAAGAGATGAAATAATGCAGAAAGTCGGTGAAGTGAGGGGTTCTGCCTGAATGAAAAGGGCCACCCTGATACTGGTGTGCCCCACTGGGCTAACCCCAAGATTACACACGTCCTTCTAAACATCTATTTGTAGAGTTCCAGGCTATCTTGGGCAAAGGGATTTATACGAACTTCTGATCATAAGATAGTTTGAAAAACATGATGGGGAAGCAATTTGAGGATGCATTGCAGGATGAAAGAAACTTGAGCATATTTGTAGTCTCAGGGTATGAAGCCTAAGGAAAGGGAGAGTTACAGACAGGAGAAAGGGCAGGGTGGGACGGAGGGTGGAAATGGACCAGTTGGCCTTAGGGAGGTGTAGGCTTACCTCTTTCTCTGAGACAAGATGAAACAAAGAGAACAGGAGAGATTTGAGGTGTTGGAGCAGCGAGTTAAAAGAGAAAGGCTGGGAGGAAGGTGACCCATGGGTGAACCGCCACATGGCCCTGAGCTAATGATTTACATACACGGTCTCTTTCACCCACACACTACCCTCTACAACATGCATTATCAAGCTCATGGAAGATGAGCAAACTGGGGCTCAGCAAGGTGAAACCACTTGCTCAAGGTCACAGAGCTAGAAAGTGGTTTAGTCAGGACTGAACTGGGTCTGAAACTCTGCTTCCTCCCACACCGTGATGCATCAGTTGAAAGCACTCACTGCCACGGCATCTGGCTACGAAAGGGCTACATGGGTGTTTAACGTTATTCCTTTTCACTGATGGAAGTCGCACAATGGTGAGGAAGTATGAGAATTGAACTAGGAGACCAAAAATATATATATCTGGACAGGAACGAATTAATGGAGCCAGGGAGGCCAGTAACAGGCATGCCGAGCACCTCTGGGACCCAGCGGAACATAGTTGGAAACGTCTATGTGAAGTAGAGACTAGGTATCCACTGATCTGGGATGTGGCCACGTGTTTGGTTAGGGCCAGGCTCAAGGGATCCTCTGTGCAGCAGGCCGTGCTGCAAGGTCAGCAGACGCTGGGCAGAATGAAGTTGCACCAGGCCAACAGTGTGGGCCTGTGATTGGAACAGGCTTGGTGCAAATACAGGGAAAGACAGCTGGATTTCCATAAAATCAGCCCATACTTAACTTACTGGGGGAAAGACATCTCTTGCCAAATAATCATACCTCCTTCTCATGCCCACCATTGCCATCTTTGTAGGAAATTTACCTGTACCTGGTTTATCCCTCCTGTCAGTTCTCGAGCTGAGAGCTTGCTTCCTTCCCCCTTCACGATGGACGTCCTTTATCATTTCCCCACCCTGTCCTTCTCCTAATCTCCTGTCAAGGCTCCTAGCAACTCTTTCAGATACTGGGACCTGGAGGTTAAGACTCCAGCTTTAAATTCTAGTGAAGGTTTGAGCTTCCCCTGGGTTATCCATTCACAGTGAAGCAACTCAGGTAGTGAGACAACTCTCACAAACTGTCAGGGGTGCACTCGACTCCATAAATCTTAGAACATTTCAAGACTTTCCCCCCAGTAAAACGAGGTATCTCAGCTGCAGTAGGTGAAACACGCTTTCCCCCTCCTGCTGCAGCAAAAAAGTCCACAGCATTTTTATATAAATTTTGAAGGCTTTCAGTATAATTGGATTAAAAGACATAAACAACTGGTTTTGCAGGGATCTGATCTCCACCTGAACCATACAGATTGATGATGGAGACTTAGCTAACCTGCTATCATGCATCAATAACATAAATATGGCCATTAAAAAACACACATTTTTATATATACATCTTTATCACTGTTATTCAGAGTAGCTTATGTGCCAAAAACGTGCTATGAATTTTCCAAACGTGACAAGCTTGGCAGTATTTTACAAATAGTTATAGTATTATTACCATACGCTCTGGTTTGGGAGTAGTTTCTGAAGTTTGACACAGGCTGGTTGTGGTTTGAGGTTAGTGGTTTTTGATTTAGAAAGTCCCATCCACCACTTGGCAGAGCATCGAAACTGACAAGAACAAAATTAGTTTGCAAAATGGAAAATGAACTCCCAACATTGTCTGTAAGAGATCTCACCGCCCCTTCTCCCTGCCCTCAGGGCCTTCTGGGGCAGGGCTCTGGGAAGGCTTGTGAGGGCTGGAATGTGAAGTCACTTGGTGAATTTCCTGCTTTCCTCCATGAAACCATTCTGGGGGTAATGTTTTGAGAAAATCCTCCTCCCCTTTTGGATTTTTGCTTTAAAACTATGGATCTGGTTTTCAATCTATTCATTGCCAGATTCTCTTATTAGTAATATTTGTAAATTTATGAGAAGCGTGGTGATCTCGAGCAGTTTACTACCAGAGGATTCTAATTTAGTTTTAAGCCGTTCCAAACTCACTAGAGTACTTCTCAATAGCAGTTCCATTTCACATCCCATTGTTCTGTCCTTGGTTCTTGCTAACCACCCCCAGCTGCACAGCATCCCCAGTGCCCCCCAACCCTCTTCAGCATAGTCCCATGAATGTCTACAATTCACAACACACTCGGGGAGAAAATGTGAAGTAAATTAGTATCTACCTTGGAGCAAGAAGAGGGTAAGATGCCCACACGGAAAGTGAAATTCCACATCATCGTTTACTTTATGAATATATATTAGTGATTTTGTGTATCACTACAATGCCCTGGGGCTTCATCAAACGTCTAACAAATTCTACCAGCACAGGACGACGAATGTGGACATATTTCTGTGTGCGTAGGGCTGACTTTTACTAGTCAGTGTGAAATACCCTGGGAGATGATCTCCCAGATTCCTCCCAGATTCTCTCATATTCTTTTTTCCTTTTTGAATCTCTCGGCCTGGCAGTGTCTTTTCGAAGGAGTAGATAGGTGCGATAAAGGAGGCCAGACAAAACATAAAGGCTGTGGAGGAAGTCTTATGTTGCCTGAGTAATTATGCTTGGCTTTTTTAAACCAGTCTTTTCTGCCAGGACAAAGGTTCTCACACTTGGTCTCACATTATAGTCATCTGGGAGCTTTTAGAAGTCCTGATTTCCAGATGCTAGTGCAGAACAATTAAATCAAAATCTCTCCAGACAAAATCCCAGGCCTCAGCTCCTGTGTTAGAGAGACTCATGCTAGCCTCTGCTGAGCCTCAGTTTCTTCAATAGTAAAATCAAAATAATTTGAGATAAAACATGGGTTAAAATGGTAGCATCCTAGAATATTAGGAGAGTAACATGGGGTACGGCAGCTCAATATTTTGAAGATAAAAATGGAATTATAGCAATATATGTTTGAAATATTATAATAATTTGATCCTAATTACAACTAAGAAATCTTTTTGGAAGTGTCATTTCAGTTTAAGTGTCATTTCACTTAACCTACATTTTCTATCAATAAAGTGTCGTTTTGGGGGAAACTGACTCAAACCTCTCCCAGATTTTAGAATGATCAATTTATATTTCGTGGCCTATTCTAGTTTCTTTCCTTTTCTTTTCCTCCTCTTCTCTTCTCTTTCTTTTCTGAGACAGGGTCTCACTCTGTTGCCCAGTTGGAGGACAGTGGCATGATCACAGCTCACTGTAACCTCAAACTCCTGGTCTCAGGGATCTTCCCATCTCAACCTCCCAAGTAGCTGGAACTACTAATGCATGCTACTATGCCTGGCTAATTTTTTTTTTCAATCATTACATTTACAGAAGCATGGTCTTGCTATGTTTCCCAGTCTGGTTTCAAACTCCTGTCCTCAAGCAATCCTCTCACCTCATCCTCACAAAACACCATTCTTCTAATATGTGTGCCTAAATTTTATTTCTCCATTAGATGGGTAATAAAGTAAATAAATTTAGCTGGGGCAATTTCACAACTACATTAAAGGAAGTGGCTGTGATAATGGAGAAGGCTTCAGGGCTGATGAGGCCTGACCAACAGGGTTATTTTTTGTCATTTTTTGGGGTGAGTCTTTCCTCCTTAATCAAGCCTCTCAAATGCCAACATTAATGACAATGTACATTTCGTTGGGACACAGCTATACACGATACAAGTTGTTCTGCTCAGACTCAAATTCACCAAATATTCATTACCTATGACGCATTAGGACTTACGATTGTCCCCTCAGGGCCTTCAAACATATGAGCCTCTCTCCAGCCTCATAGCAAGCAGACAGAGCAATCTTATTTTCTCTGTTTCACCAATTGGGAAACAGGTTCCAAGGAGGGAAATGACTTGCTCAAGGCCACGCAGGTGGGTGACCTTCCAGGAACCTGCCTTCCTCTCCTAGACATGGGGCTGCCTCCTGACCCTGCCTTTGTTCATGTGGCTCCTGGCCTCTTCCAACCGCAGGACAGAGGGCAGGGGTGCCAAGGAGCATCGTATGAAAAATAAATGTGGGCTTAGAGGCAGCTCCTGGAGCGAGGTTAAAACTATGACTTCTGCTGACTAGATTTTTTTTCTTTTTATTCCACTGCCCTTATGCTCTTCTCTCTTTCATAAGAGACTGCCTTTCCAACTCCAAGTGTGCTGGGTGAAAAGGTCATTCTATTAGCAATAGAGAAAATTAGAACTAATGAGCACACAGGAAGAGGTTTTTTGATGACTTCCTTAGGGTCTGTGTAATTATTATTACTTTTCTCCCCCTTAGGTAGCATCCTTCGTGGTGATCAGATATAATTTGATTGTCAAATGCAGTATGTCTCCTTAAATGGATGTCCTTTTCAGTTCCTAGTTTATTTATTTCGATTGCTTGGTTGTTCGTTGGTTGTACTCAGGAGACTGTAATGCAGACTGTACCTGAGTTGGGAACACTTACTTTTCTTATATATTATTTTGACACAAAGAAAATAATCAGTTTTCTGACTTAGTGACTATATAAAAACTATTTCAAAAGCGAAGCAATCACTCAGTGCATTGAGTTTTAAAAGGTTTTTTCTGGAACCAACATTTTTCTTTTCCTTTAGAATGTGAAGTCTTTTTGAATTATAGAATGGACGTTTTCTTAGTTTTGAAACTAGGATTACTTAAATGCTATCCTTGCTTTCAGGAAATGTTTTAAGAAAATCTGAGAGAGAAAACTAAAGTGACAGCAAAAGAACTAGTTCCAGAGGGAGCCAGGGAACCTAATTATCAGCAAAGTGGGACCATGTGTAAAAATGTGCACAAAGCATGCTGAGAAGGCAGAAAGTTAGTGCTGAGACCTGTGTGTTGCCCTAGGAAAATAAGCAACATAGTTTTTCACAGGTAACAGCAGAAGGCGTCTCATTTTGCTTCTTTACTGCAGTTGAGTTGAGATGCTCTTTAATAGAGGGCCATTTGCTGTGGAATCAGGGGAAGGGATTCTCATGGGGGTAGACATGTTTGCTCAAATGCACAAAGTCATCTTCTAGGAAACGCCCAGGCCCCTCAGGAGCAGAGGACACCTCCCTCACCACCTTCCTGGGACTGAGTTCTGTATCTCCTTCTCTAGGAAGCCTTCATGACATGGCCCCCACAGAGGCAGGCTGGGGGAGCCATCTGGTTGTATCAGACATTGCTCTCTGGAGAGACAGGGCTGGCAGGCAGTGGTCCCCTAATGAAAATATATTTAGAAATCAAAAACAGTGACTTGCTACCTTCGAATCTCTTTCCTCTATGGTTCTTTAGGAGTCTTTCTAAACCCTCATTTCAAATTCTGATACTCTTTTCTTTTGTGGGGTCACCCTGTCTCCAGTCTTTCTGGGACTATCCTGCAACTTGACTATTTGTGGGCCACTGACTTTTCATGTAGATCAGACAGAACCAGCTGCTGCTACCAAGACAGCCAGCAGCTGGCCTGTGCCTTTTCCACCCTGCACACCTGAGGGAAGGCACTGAGATCTCCACAAGGTCCTCTCGAAAGTCAAAGTCGCTACCTTGTATTATGACAGGGTGGTGCACAGGACCTTAAAATATCTGGGGGTGGAGTGGGGAGACTTTGCTGAAAATTCTGACTTGGGCGTAAGCTTGGCTACTTTGGACAAATCACCATCTATAGCCTTAATCTCCTCATCTGTAAAATGGGTAAGAATACACTGCCTATCTTGTAGGCTTGTTATTAAGCTCAAATGAGATGTTTCCTACTCTTTCCTGCTTCATAGAAAAGCATATGTTTTGCTTAGCACCGTGGGAGAAACGCAAAGGTCACTGAGGCTGGGAGGGGCTGCTCCTGGATGTGACTGTCCTGCCCCACTGTCCCGGGGATCACGGGGCTAATATCTTGGCACATCTGTATAAACTCTGCTATGTGAAAAGACTTAAAATAAGACATGCTCACATTCCTATGTATTCTTCTGTCATGTATATATAACCTCCTACACAAATGTGAAGAACCACATTCAGGCACAGAAAGTGCTGGAATCTAGACCCTTGGCCATCAAGTGGCAGAGCATGAACAAGATCCTGAGCTCTTGTCACTCCATGTTGACTGTGCTTTCAATGACACCTTGTCCTCAATAATTAGTTATTTTGAAAAACAACTACTTGACCACTCACCAAGGTGACAATTCAGAGAAATGAAACGTTTTGTTGTCTGCAACACAGGCCAGATCACTTAGCGTAGCAGGAAGCCTGGAACAACTTATATCAATGAGCTAAAATTTTGTGAGTATCCATTTCCACATACCTGCTTGCATCTATATCCAAATCTATATCTGTCTTCTGTTCTGGCAGAAAGAAATCTAGCTAGGGAGCTTCCACATCTATCCATGGGGTTTACAACGTAACTAGGTTATAAAGTTACAAGGTTTTTGAGAAGAATACAATCAACACAAACATAATAGAGTTAATGTATGTCCAGTGCTGGCAGCCTCTAGAAGTTAAGCTTCTGTGGGTATTAACTCTCGTATTAACTCCATGAGTGTTAGCTATTTTTATTATCAATTACAAAAAATCTTATACATTGGTTGTGAAGAGATACAGGGCTAACAATTAATGACTCTGCTCTGGAGAAATACCATTAGACCACAGAAGCAGCATCTGGGATCTTTGAGAAATGCAGACCCTCCCAGCTACTGCAATAGAATCTGCTTTTTAACAAGATCTCCAAGTCTGTGAGCATATTTGGGTGTGAGCAGTGCTCCACTGGAGCACTCAAGAGTGTGTGCAGAAACTCATATGTCACTTGTACTCTTGGTGGTGGAAATAACACAAAAGCAGGACTGACTCAGAAAATCTGCTGTGTCTTATTCATGACTATTCAGCTCTAATCTGGACCAGAGAAGCCAGGCTGCAGCGTGATCAGAAGGCTGCCCCGTCAGAATCAGACGATGCTTCAGATGCCCTCTGGAACAAGTCTTAGGTCCTGTCACTGTCCTGGCACATTTGGAGAGGACGAACGGACCCAAACATACCACTTTAAAAAGGAGGCAACAACGTTAAAAGAGTCTGCAGATGATTTTTAAAAGAAGCATTAGCAGTGATTCTAGAGAAGGGAGACAGTCACTTACGTTCACCCAGGGATGCTCAAGGACCTGCACGGCGGAGAATCGCTGGTCCACGTCAACCAACAGCATCATGGTGATGAGCTCCTGCACAGGGGAACATTAGATCCCATTGTCTAACTTGTAAGGCAAAAAGCGGGGCATGCACAATGCAGGAGTTCCCTCCTAGTGTGGAGAGGTCTTTGTAAAAGCCTAAGTCCTAAATATATCAACTTCACCTACCTGCGGCTTCCTGAAAAACACCTTCCCAAGTTAAGGAAAGGTGAATATTTGGAATTACAAATACATAGCTTGTGGTTGATAGGAAAATTAAATCAATATTAAAATCAATGTCATAAAAATGTTTCTGGCATAAAAGACATTAATTATACAAGTTAAGGGATTAAATATTCCTTTCTTTGTCTAGGATTGTGCACTTTTTTTTTTTTGAGACGGAGCCTCAAGCTATCCCCCTGGGTAGAGTGCCATGGCATCACAGCTCATAGCAACCTCCAACTCCTGGGCTCAAGCGAGTCTCCTGCCTCCGCCTCCCAAGTAGCTGGGACCACAGGCGCC